>OZ023144.1:3854857-3959818 GCA_963675895.2 Styela plicata | reverse complement strand
TTGTTCTAGGGCTCCATTGCTTAAATTTTTCTTCGAATGCAACAAACTACTTAAAGACCAGTAGAAAACTGAAAGCAAAGCATTTTAATACTTATTATTCTTATTATGAAGATTGCATCAAAGGAAAAGGTCACTTTTACATTCTAAAAAGTAGCCTACCTCAAAACTACTAAGGCAGACATTACAGTTCAAAATCTAACTCATTTTTCTCTAAGAGTTTGATTTGGAGCCGCTCTCAATAAGAACACTCACTGTAGCAAACAGTAAACTTCGGTATTATATATATGGATTCTAATGGTCCGGATGTTGTGGTAAGTATCGGAAAAATCTTCAAAATTCGGGAAGGTTTTCGGAGTAAACCTAAAAATAGTTGGGTTAGCATAACCGATTTCTTTAAATACCCAAATTGAAGAATTTTTTGAATTTCCTTTACGAAAATATTCCTGCAGTGTTGGCTATATGTTATAAATTAGCGGATACTCGGAAAAATTTAATGAAAATCTTGTTGAGTTATAGCTCATACTGTGAATATTGCAGTTAAAAATACTGTCCCATTTACAGTCTTGAAAAATACACTATCTCAAATCTGTTAATACAAGTAATATATTTTTCGATTTTTTCAAAAAATTGTATTTTTGGCAAAACACATAAATGTTTTGAATTATATTTATAGATTTTATTTGCCTGCATATTGTGGTAAGACTTTGTAAAATCTTAGAAATTTTGATCAGGTTTTCAGAGTAAGCTTAAAAAAACTATGAAAAGCATATTCTAACTTAAGAATTACATCATTTCATATTGTTCTAGGGCTCCGTTGCTTAAATTTTTCTACGAATGCAACAAACTACTTGAAGACCAGTAGAAAACTGAAAGCAAAGTATTTTAATACTTATCGTTCTTATTATGAAGATTGCATCAAAAGTAAAGGTCACTTTTACATTCTAAAAATTAGCCTACCTCAAATCTACTAAGGCAGACATAACAGTCCAAAATCTAACTCATTTTTCTCTAAGAGTTTGATTTGGAGTTGCTCTCAATAAGAACACTCACTTTAGCATACACAATAAACTTCGGTATTACATATATATGGATTCTAATGGTCCGGATGTTGTGGTAAGTATCGTAAAAATCTTCAAAATTCGGGAAGGTTTTCGGAGTAAACCTAAAAATAGTTGGGTTAGCATAACCGATTTCTTTAAATACCCAAATTGAAGAATTTTTTGAATTTCCTTTACGAAAATATTCCTGCAGTGTTGGCTATATGTTATAAATTAGCGGATACTCGGAAAAATTTAATGAAAATCTTGTTGAGTTATAGCTCATACTGTGAATATTGCAGTTAAAAATACTGTCCCATTTACAGTCTTGAAAAATACACTATCTCAAATCTGTTAATACAAGTAATATATTTTTCGATTTTTTTAAAAAATTGTATTTTTGGCAAAACACATAAATGTTTTGAATTATATTTATGAATTTTATTTGCCTGCATATTGTGGTAAGACTTTGTAAAATCTTAGAAATTTTGATCAGGTTTTCGGAGTAATATTAAAAAAACTCTGAAAAGCATATTCTAACTTTAAGAATTACATCATTTCATATTGTTCTAAGGCTCCGTTGCTTAAATTTTTCTACGAATGCAACAAACTACTTCAAGACCAGTAGAAAACCGAAAGCAAAGTATTTTAATACTTACCGTTCATATTATGAAGATTGCATCAAAAGTAAAGGTCACTTTTACATTCTAAAAAGTAGCCTACCTCAAACCATCTAAGGCAGACATAACAGTCCAAAATCTAACTCATTTTTCTCTAAGAATTTGATTTGGAGGAGCTCTTGATAAGAACACTCACTGTAGCAAAAAATAAACTTCGGTATTACATATGTATGGATTCTAATGGTCCGGATGTTGTGGTAAGTATCGGAAAAATCTTTAAAATTCGGGAAGGTTTTCGGAGTAATCCTAAAAATAGTTGGGTTAGCATAACCTATTTCTTTAAATACCCAAATTGTAGAATTTTTTGAATTTCCTTTACGAAAATATTCCTGCAGAGTTCGGTATATGTTATAAATTAGCGGATACTCGGGGAAATTTAATGAAAATCCGGTTGAGTTTATATCTCATACTGTGAATATTGCAGTTAAAAACATTGTCACATTTACAGTCTTGAAAAATACACTATCTCAAATCTGTTACGACGAGTAATACATTCTTCGATTTTTTCAAAAATTGTATTTTTGGCAAAACACATAAATGTTTTGAATTATATTTATAGATTTTATTTGTCTGCATATTGTGGTAAGACTTTGTAAAATCTCAGAAATTTTGATTAGGTTTTCGGAGTATGCTTAAAAAACTCTGAAAATCATATTCTAACTTTAAGAATTACATCATTTCATATTGTTCTAGGGCTCCGTTGCTTAAATTTTTCTACGAATGCAACAAACTTCTTGAAGACCAGTAGAAAACTGAAAGCAAAGTATTTTAATACTTTTCGTTTTTATTATGAAGATTGCATCAAAAGTAAAGGTCACTTTTACATTCTAAAAATTAGCCTACCTCAAATCTACTAAGGCAGACATAACAGTCCAAAATCTAACTCATTTTTCTCTAAGAGTTTGATTTGGAGTTGCTCTCAATAAGAACACTCACTTTAGCATACACAATAAACTTCGGTATTACATATATATGGATTCTAATGGTCCGGATGTTGTGGTAAGTATCGTAAAAATCTTCAAAATTCGGGAAGGTTTTCGGAGTAAACCTAAAAATAGTTGGGTTAGCATAACCTATTTCTTTAAATACCGAAATTGTAGAATTTTTTGAATTTCCTTTACGAAAATATTCCTGCAGTGTTCGATATATGTTATAAATTAGCGGATTCTCGTAGAAATGTAATGAAAATCCGGTTGAGTTTATAGTCCAAAATCTAACTCATTTTTCTCTAAGAATTTGATTTGGAGGAGCTCTTGATAAGAACACTCACTGTAGAAAAAATAAACTTCGGTAATATATATATATGAAATCTTATTGTCCGAATGTTGTGGTGAGTATCGAAAAAATCTTTAAAATTCGGGAAGGTTTTCGGAGTAAACTTATAAATAATTGGGTTAGCATAACCTATTTCTTTAAATACCGAAATTGTAGAATTTTTTGGATTTCCTTTACGAAAATATTACGGCAGTGTTCGATATATGTTATAAATTAGCGGATACTCGGAGAAATGTAATGAAAATCCTGTTGAGTTTATAGCTCATACTGTGAATATTGCAGTTAAGAACATTGTCACATTTACAGTCTTGAAAAATACACCATCTCAAATCTGGTACGACGAGTAATACATTCTTCGATTTTTTCAAAAATTGTATTTTTGGCAAAAAAAAAATAAATGTTTTGAATTATATTTATAGATTTTATTTGTCTGCATATTGTGGTAAGACTTTGTAAAATCACAGAAATTTTGATCAGGTTTTCGGAGTAAGCTTAAAAAACTCTGAAAGTCATATTCTAACTTTAAGAAGTACAATATTTCATATTGTTCTAAGGCTCCGTTGGTTAAATTTTTCTACGAATGCAACAAACTACTTCAAGACCAGTAGAAAACTGAAAGCAAAGTATTTTAATACTCACCGTTCTTATTATGAAGATTGCATCAAAAGTAAAAGTCACTTTTACATTCTAAAAAGTAGCCTACCTCAAACCATCTGAGGCAGACATAACAGTCCAAAGTCTAACTCATTTTTCTCTAAGAATTTGATTTGGAGGAGTTCTTGATAAGAACACTCACTGTAGCAAAAAATAAACTTCGGTATATATATATATGGATTCTAATGGTCCGAATGTTGTGGTGAGTATCGAAAAAAATCTTTAAAATTCGGGAAGGTTTTCGGAGTGAACTTATAAATAGTTGGGTTAGCATAACCTATTTCTTTAAATACCGAAATTGTAGAATTTTTTGGATTTCTTTTACGAAAATATTCCTGCAGAGTTGGCTATATGTTATAAATTAGCGGATACTCCGATAAATTTAATGAAAATTCGGTTGGGAGTTATAGCTCATACTCTGAATATTGCAGTTAAAAACACTGTCACATTTACAGTCTTGAAAAATACACTATCTCAAATCTGTTAAGACAAGTAATACATTCTTCGATTTTTTCAAAAAATTGTATTTTTGGCAAAACACATAAATGTTTTGAATTATATTTATAGATTTTATTTGCCTGCATATTGTGGTAAGACTTTGTAAAATCTTAGAAATTTTGATCAGGTTTTCGGAGTAAGCTTAAAAAAACTATGAAAAGCATATTCTAACTTAAGGATTACATCATTTCATATTGTTCTAGGGCTCCGTTGCTTAAATTTTTCTACGAATGCAACAAACTACTTGAAGACCAGTAGAAAACTGAAAGCAAAGTATTTTAATACTTATCGTTCTTATTATGAAGATTGCATCAAAAGTAAAGGTCACTTTTACATTCTAAAAAGTAGCCTACCTCAAAACTACTAAGGCAGACATAACCGTCCAAAATCTAACTCATTTTTCTCTAAGAGTTTGATTTGGAGTCGCTCTCAATAAGAACACTCACTGTAGCAAACAATAAACTTCGGTATTACATATATATGGATTCTAATGGTCCGGATGTTGTGGTAAGTATCGGAAAAATCTTCAAAATTCGGGAAGGTTTTCGGAGTAAACCTAAAAATAGTTGGGTTAGCATAACCTATTTCTTTAAATGCCGAAATTGTAGAATTTTTTGAATTTCCTTTACGAAAATATTCCTGCAGTGTTGGCTATATGTTAAAAATTAGCGGATTCTCGGAGAAATTTAATGAAAATTCGGTTGGGAGTTATAGCTCATACTGTGAATATTGCAGTTAAAAACACTGTCACATTTACAGTCTTTGAAAAAATACACTATCTCAAATCTGTTAATACAAGTAATGCATTCTTCGATTTTTCAAAAAAATTGTATTTTTGGCAAAACACATAAATGTTTTGAATTACATTTATAGATTTTATTTGCCTGCATATTGTGGTAAGACTTTGTAAAATCTTAGAAATTTTGATCAGGTTTTCGGAGTAAGCTTAAAAAAACTATGAAAAGCATATTCTAACTTAAGGATTACATCATTTCATATTGTTCTAGGGCTCCGTTGCTTAAATTTTTCTACGAATGCAACAAACTACTTGAAGACCAGTAGAAAACTGAAAGCAACGTATTTTAATACTTATCGTTCTTATTATGAAGATTGCATCAAAAGTAAAGGTCACTTTTACATTCTAAAAAGTAGCCTACCTCAAAACTACTAAGGCAGACATAACCGTCCAAAATCTAGCTCATTTTTCTCTAAGAGTTTGATTTGGAGTCGCTCTCAATAAGAACACCCACTGTAGCAAACAATAAACTTCGGTATTACATATATATGGATTCTAATGGTCCGGATGTTGTGGTAAGTATCGGAAAAATCTTCAAAATTCGGGAAGGTTTTCGGAGTAAACCTAAAAATAGTTGGGTTAGCATAACCTATTTCTTTAAATACCGAAATTGTAGAATTTTTTGGATTTCCTTTACGAAAATATTACTGCAGTGTTCGATATATGTTATAAATTAGCGGATACTCGGAGAAATGTAATGAAAATCCGGTTGAGTTTATAGCTCATACTGTTAATATTGCAGTTTAAAACATTGTCACATTTACAGTCTTGAAAAATACAATATCTCAAATCTGTTAAGACAAGTAATACATTGTTCGATTTTTTCAAAAATGGTATATTTGGTAAAACACATAAATGTTTTGAATTATATTTATAGATTTGATTTGTCTGCATATTGTGATAAGACTTTTTAAAATCACAGAAATTTTGATCAGGTTTGCGGAGTAAGCTTAAAAAACTCTGAAAATCATATTCTAACTTTAAGAAGTACAATATTTCATATTGTTCTAAGGCTCCGTTGGTTAAATTTTTCCACGAATGCAACAAACTACTTCAAGACCAGTAGAAAACTGAAAGCAAAGTATTTTAATACTTACCGTTCATATTATGAAGATTGCATCAAAAGTAAAGGTCACTTTTACATTCTAAAAAGTAGCCTACCTCAAACCATCTAAGACAGACATAACAGTCCAAAATCTAACTCATTTTTCTCTAAGAATTTGATTTGGAGGAGCTCTTGATAAGAACACTCACTGTAGAAAAAATAAACATTCGGTAATATATATATATGAAATCTTATTGTCCGAATGTTGTGGTGAGTATCGAAAAAATCTTTAAAATTCGGGAAGGTTTTCGGAGTAAACTTATAAATAATTGTGTTAGCATAACCTATTTCTTTAAATACCGAAATTGTAGAATTTTTTGGATTTCCTTTACGAAAATATTCCTGCAGTGTTCGATATATGTTATAAATTAGCGGATACTCGGAGAAATGTAATGAAAATCCGGTTGAGTTTATAGTTCAAAATCTATCTCATTTTTCTCTAAGAATTTGATTTGGAGGAGCTCTTGATAAGAACACTCACTGTAGAAAAAATAAACTTCGGTAATATATATATATGAAATCTTATTGTCCGAATGTTGTGGTGAGTATCGAAAAAATCTTTAAAATTCGGGAAGGTTTTCGGAGTAAACTTATAAATAATTGGGTTAGCATAACCTATTTCATTAAATACCGAAATTGTAGAATTATTTGGATTTCCTTTACGAAAATATTCCTGCAGTGTTCGATATATGTTATAAATTAGCGGATACTCGGAGAAATGTAATGAAAATCCGGTTGAGTTTATAGCTCATACTGTGAATATTGCAGTTAAGAACATTGTCACATTTACAGTCTTGAAAAATACGCCATCTCAAATCTGGTACGACGATTAATACATTCTTCGATTTTTTCAAAAATTGTATTTTTGGCAAAAAAAAAATAAATGTTTTGAATTATATTTATAGATTTTATTTGTCTGCATATTGGGGTAAGACTTTGTAAAATCTCAGAAATTTTGATTAGGTTTTCGGAGTATGCTTAAAAAACTCTGAAAATCATATTCTAACTTTAAGAATTACATCATTTCATATTGTTCTAAGGCTCCGTTGGTTAAATTTTTCCACGAATGCAACAAACTACTTCAAGACCAGTAGAAAACTGAAAGCAAAGTATTTTAATACTTACCGTTCATATTATGAAGATTGCATCAAAAGTAAAGGTCACTTTTACATTCTAAAAAGTAGCCTACCTCAAAACCATCTAAGACAGACATAACAGTCCAAAATCTAACTCATTTTTCTCTAAGAATTTGATTTGGAGGAGCTCTTGATAAGAACACTCACTGTAGAAAAAATAAACTTTGGTAATATATATAAATGAAATCTTATTGTCCGAATGTTGTGGTGAGTATCGAAAAAATCTTTAAAATTCGGGAAGGTTTTCGGAGTAAACCTAAAAATAGTTGGGTTAGCATAACCTATTTCTTTAAATGCCGAAATTGTAGAATTTTTTGAATTTCCTTTACGAAAATATTCCTGCAGTGTTGGCTATATGTTAAAAATTAGCGGATTCTCGGAGAAATTTAATGAAAATTCGGTTGGGAGTTATAGCTCATACTGTGAATATTGCAGTTAAAAACACTGTCACATTTACAGTCTTGAAAAATACACTATCTCAAATCTGTTAATACAAGTAATGCATTCTTCGATTTTTTCAAAAAATTGTATTTTTGGCAAAACACATAAATGTTTTGAATTACATTTATAGATTTTATTTGCCTGCATATTGTGGTAAGACTTTGTAAAATCTTAGAAATTTTGATCAGGTTTTCGGAGTAAGCTTAAAAAAACTATGAAAAGCATATTCTAACTTAAGGATTACATCATTTCATATTGTTCTAGGGCTCCGTTGCTTAAATTTTTCTACGAATGCAACAAACTACTTGAAGACCAGTAGAAAACTGAAAGCAACGTATTTTAATACTTATCGTTCTTATTATGAAGATTGCATCAAAAGTAAAGGTCACTTTTACATTCTAAAAAGTAGCCTACCTCAAAACTACTAAGGCAGACATAACCGTCCAAAATCTAGCTCATTTTTCTCTAAGAGTTTGATTTGGAGTCGCTCTCAATAAGAACACCCACTGTAGCAAACAATAAACTTCGGTATTACATATATATGGATTCTAATGGTCCGGATGTTGTGGTAAGTATCGGAAAAATCTTCAAAATTCGGGAAGGTTTTCGGAGTAAACCTAAAAATAGTTGGGTTAGCATAACCTATTTCTTTAAATACCGAAATTGTAGAATTTTTTGGATTTCCTTTACGAAAATATTACGGCAGTGTTCGATATATGTTATAAATTAGCGGATACTCGGAGAAATGTAATGAAAATCCGGTTGAGTTTATAGCTCATACTGTGAATATTGCAGTTAAGAACATTGTCACATTTACAGTCTTGAAAAATACACCATCTCAAATCTGGTACGACGAGTAATACATTCTTCGATTTTTTCAAAAATTGTATTTTTGGCAAAAAAAAAATAAATGTTTTGAATTATATTTATAGATTTTATTTGTCTGCATATTGGGGTAAGACTTTGTAAAATCTCAGAAATTTTGATTAGGTTTTCGGAGTATGCTTAAAAAACTCTGAAAATCATATTCTAACTTTAAGAATTACAT
The DNA here is from genome assembly GCA_963675895.2 of Styela plicata. Classification (NCBI taxonomy): domain Eukaryota; kingdom Metazoa; phylum Chordata; class Ascidiacea; order Stolidobranchia; family Styelidae; genus Styela; species Styela plicata. The sequence goes on along the minus strand of OZ023144.1, from coordinate 3,951,148 downwards.
CATTTCATATTGTTCTAAGGCTCCGTTGGTTAAATTTTTCCACGAATGCAACAAACTACTTCAAGACCAGTAGAAAACTGAAAGCAAAGTATTTTAATACTTACCGTTCATATTATGAAGATTGCATCAAAAGTAAAGGTCACTTTTACATTCTAAAAAGTAGCCTACCTCAAACCATCTAAGACAGACATAACAGTCCAAAATCTAACTCATTTTTCTCTAAGAATTTGATTTGGAGGAGCTCTTGATAAGAACACTCACTGTAGAAAAAATAAACTTTGGTAATATATATAAATGAAATCTTATTGTCCGAATGTTGTGGTGAGTATCGAAAAAATCTTTAAAATTCGGGAAGGTTTTCGGAGTAAACTTATAAATAGTTGGGTTAGCATAACCTATTTCTTTAAATGCCGAAATTGTAGAATTTTTTGGATTTCCTTTACGAAAATATTCCTGCAGTGTTGGCTATATGTTAAAAATTAGCGGATTCTCGGAGAAATTTAATGAAAATTCGGTTGGGAGTTATAGCTCATACTGTGAATATTGCAGTTAAAAACACTGTCACATTTACAGTCTTGAAAAATACACTATCTCAAATCTGTTAATACAAGTAATGCATTCTTCGATTTTTTCAAAAAATTGTATTTTTGGCAAAACACATAAATGTTTTGAATTACATTTATAGATTTTATTTGCCTGCATATTGTGGTAAGACTTTGTAAAATCTTAGAAATTTTGATCAGGTTTTCGGAGTAAGCTTAAAAAAACTATGAAAAGCATATTCTAACTTAAGGATTACATCATTTCATATTGTTCTAGGGCTCCGTTGCTTAAATTTTTCTACGAATGCAACAAACTACTTGAAGACCAGTAGAAAACTGAAAGCAACGTATTTTAATACTTATCGTTCTTATTATGAAGATTGCATCAAAAGTAAAGGTCACTTTTACATTCTAAAAAGTAGCCTACCTCAAAACTACTAAGGCAGACATAACCGTCCAAAATCTAACTCATTTTTCTCTAAGAGTTTGATTTGGAGTCGCTCTCAATAAGAACACTCACTGTAGCAAACAATAAACTTCGGTATTACATATATATGGATTCTAATGGTCCGGATGTTGTGGTAAGTATCGGAAAAATCTTCAAAATTCGGGAAGGTTTTCGGAGTAAACCTAAAAATAGTTGGGTTAGCATAACCTATTTCTTTAAATACCGAAATTGTAGAATTTTTTGGATTTCCTTTACGAAAATATTCCTGCAGTGTTCGATATATGTTATAAATTAGCGGATACTCGGAGAAATGTAATGAAAATCCGGTTGAGTTTATAGCTCATACTGTGAATATTGCAGTTAAGAACATTGTCACATTTACAGTCTTGAAAAATACACTATCTCAAATCTGTTAAGACAAGTAATACATTCTTCGATTTTTTCAAAAATGGTATTTTTGGCAAAACACATAAATGTTTTGAATTATATTTATAGATTTTATTTGCCTGCATATTGTGGTAAGACTTTGTAAAATCTTAGAAATTTTGATCAGGTTTTCGGAGTAAGCTTAAAAAAACTATGAAAAGCATATTCTAACTTAAGGATTACATCATTTCATATTGTTCTAAGGCTCCGTTGCTTAAATTTTTCTACGAATGCAACAAACTACTTGAAGACCAGTAGAAAACTGAAAGCAACGTATTTTAATACTTATCGTTCATATTATGAAGATTGCATCAAAAGTAAAGGTCACTTTTACATTCTAAAAAGTAGCCTACCTCAAACCATCTAAGACAGACATAACAGTCCAAAATCTAACTCATTTTTCTCTAAGAATTTGATTTGGAGGAGCTCTTGATAAGAACACTCACTGTAGAAAAAATAAACTTTGGTAATATATATATATGAAATCTTATTGTCCGAATGTTGTGGTGAGTATCGAAAAAATCTTTAGAATTCGGGAAGGTTTTCGGAGTAAACTTATAAATAGTTGGGTTAGCATAACCTATTTCTTTAAATGCCGAAATTGTAGAATTTTTTGGATTTCCTTTACGAAAATATTCCTGCAGTGTTGGCTATATGTTAAAAATTAGCGGATTCTCGGAGAAATTTAATGAAAATTCGGTTGGGAGTTATAGCTCATACTGTGAATATTGCAGTTAAAAACACTGTCACATTTACAGTCTTGAAAAATACACTATCTCAAATCTGTTAATACAAGTAATACATTCTTCGATTTTTTCAAAAAATTGTATTTTTGGCAAAACACATAAATGTTTTGAATTACATTTATAGATTTTATTTGCCTGCATATTGTGGTAAGACTTTGTAAAATCTTAGAAATTTTGATCAGGTTTTCGGAGTAAGCTTAAAAAAACTATGAAAAGCATATTCTAACTTAAGGATTACATCATTTCATATTGTTCTAGGGCTCCGTTGCCTAAATTTTTCTACGAATGCAACAAACTACTTGAAGACCAGTAGAAAACTGAAAGCAAAGTATTTTAATACTTATCGTTCTTATTATGAAGATTGCATCAAAAGTAAAGGTCACTTTTACATTCTAAAAAGTAGCCTACCTCAAACCATCTAAGACAGACATAACAGTCCAAAATCTAACTCATTTTTCTCTAAGAATTTGATTTGGAGGAGCTCTTGATAAGAACACTCACTGTAGAAAAAATAAACTTTGGTAATATATATAAATGAAATCTTATTGTTCGAATGTTGTGGTAATTATCGGAAAAATCTTTAAAATTCGGGAAGGTTTTCGGAGTAAACTTAAAAATAGTTGGGTTAGCATAACCTATTTCTTTAAATACCGAAATTGTAGAATTTTTTGCATTTCCTTTACGAAAATATTCCTGCAGTGTTTGCTATATGTTATAAATTAGCGGATACTCGAAGAAATTTAATGAAAATCCGGTTAGGAGTTATAGCTCATACTGTGAATATTGCAGTTAAAAACACTGTCACATTCACAGTCTTGATAAATACGCAATCTCAAATCTGTTAATACAAGTAATACATTCTTCGATTTTTTCAAAAAATTGAATTTTTGGCACAACACATAAATGTTTTGAATTATATTTATAAATTTTATTTGCCTGCATATTGTGGTAAGACTTTGTAAAATCTTAGAAATTTTGATTTGGTTTTGGGAGTCAGCTGGAAAATACTCTGATAAGCGTATCCTATACTAATAAAGTACAATACTTCATATTGTTCTTGGGCATCGTTTTTTAAATTTTGCTACCAATTCAACAAAGTACTTGAAGACCAGTGGAACACTGAAAGCAAAGTATTTTAATATTTACCATTCTTACTCTGAAAATTGCATCACAAGTAAAGGTCATTTTATATTCTAAAAAGTAGCCTAACTCAAACCTACTAAGGCAGACAGAACAGTCCAAAATCTAACTCATTTTTCTCTAAGAGTTTGATTTGGAGTCGCTCTCAAAAAGAACACTCATTGTAGCAAACAATAAACTTCGGTATTATATATATATGGATTCTAATTGTCCGGATGTTGTGGTAAGTATCGGAAAAATCTTCAAAATTCGGGAAGGTTTTCGGAGTAAACTTATTAAAAATAGTTGGGTTAGCATAACCTATTTCCTTAAATACCGAAATGGTAGAATTTTTTGGATTTCCTTTTGTAAATATTCCTACAGTGTTGGCTATATGTTATAAATTAGCGGATACTCGGAGAAATTTAACGAAAATCCGGTTGGGGGTAAAGCTCATATTGTGAATATTGCAGTTAAAAACATTGTCACTTTTACACTCTTAAAAAATACACTATCTCAAATCTGTTAATACAAGTAATACATTCTTCGATTTTTTCAAAAAATTGAATTTTTGGCAAAACACATAAATGTTTTGAATTATATTTATAGATTTTATTTGCCTGCATATTGTGGTAAGACTTTGTAAAATCTTAGAAATTTTGATCAGGTTTTCGGAGTAAGCTTAAAAAAACTCTGTAAAGCATATTCTAACTTTAAGAATTACATCATTTCATATTGTTCTAGGGCTCCGTTGCTTAAATTTTTCTACGAATGCAACAAACTACTTGAAGACCAGTCGAAAAGTGAATACAAAGTATTTTAATACTTATCGTTCTTATTATGAAGATTGCATCAAAAGTAAAGGTCACTTTACATTCTCAAAAGTAGCCTACCTCAAAACTACTAAGGCAGAAATAAATGTCAAAAATCTAACTCATTTTTCTATAAGAGTTTGATTTGGAGTCGCTCTCAATAAGAACACTCACTGTTGCAAACAATAAACTTCGGTATTACATATATATGGATTCTAATGGTCCGGATGTTGTGGTAAGTATCGGAAAAATCTTCAAAATTCGGGAAGGTTTTCGGAGTAAACCTAAAAATAGTTGGGTTAGCATAACCTATTTCTTTAAATACCGAAATTATAGAATTTTTTGGATTTTCTTTACGAAAATATTCCTGCAGTGTTCGCTATATGTTATAAATTAGCGGATACTCTTGGAAATTTAATGAAAATCCGGTTGAGTTTATAGCTCATACTGTAAATATTGCAGTTAAAAACATTGTCACATTTACAGTCTTGAAAAATACGCTATCTCAAATCTGTTGAGACAAGTAATACATTCTTCGATTTTTTCAAAAATTGCATTTTTGGCAAAACACATAAATGTTTTGAATTATATTTAGAGATTTTATTTGTCTGCATATTGTGGTAAGACTTTGTAAAATCTTAGAAATTTTGATCAGGTTTTCGGAGTAATCTTAAAAAACTCTGAAAAGCATATTCTAACTTTAAGAAGTACATTATTTCATATTGTTCTAGGGCTCCGTTGCTTAAATTTTTCTACGAATGCAACAAACTACTTGAAGACCAATAGAAAACTGAAAGCAAAGTATTTTAATACTTATCGTTCTTATTATGATGATTGCATCAAAAGTAAAGGTCACTTTACATTCTAAAAAGTAGCCTACCTCAAAATTACTAAGGCAGACATAAATGTCAAAAATCTAACTCATTTTTCTCTAAGAGTTTGATTTGGAGTCGCTCTCAATAAGAACACTCACTGTAGCAAACAATAAACTTCGGTATTACATATATATGGAGTCTAATGGTCCAGATGTTGTGGTAAGTATCGGAAAAATCTTCAAAATTCGGGAAGGTTTTCGGAGTAAACCTAAAAATAGTTGGGTTAGCATAACCAATTTCTTTAAATACCGAAATTATAGAATTTTTTGGATTTTCTTTACGAAAATATTCCTGCAGTGTTCGCTATATGTTATAAATTAGCGAATACTCGGGGAAATTTAATGAAAATCCGGTTGAGTTTATAGCTCATACTGTAAATATTGCAGTTAAAAACATTGTCACATTTACAGTCTTGAAAAATACGCTATCTCAAATCTGTTAAGACAAGTAATACATTCTTCGATTTTTTCTAAAATTGCATTTTTGGCAAAACACATAATTGTTTTGAATTATATTTAGAGATTTTATTTGTCTGCATATTGTGGTAAGACTTTGTAAAATCTTAGAAATTTTGATCAGGTTTTTGGAGTTAGCTTAAAAAACTCTGAAAAGCATATTCTAACTTTAGGAAGTACATTATTTCATATTGTTCTAGGGCTCCGTTGCTTAAATTTTTCTACGAATGCAACAAACTACTTGAAGACCAATAGAAAACTGAAAGCAAAGTATTTTAATACTTATCGTTCTTATTATGAAGATTGCATCGAAAGTAAAGGTCACTTTTACATTCTAAAAAGTAGCCTACTTCAAAACTACTAAGGCAGACAGAACAGTCCAAAATCTAACTCATTTTTCTCTAAGAGTTTGATTTGGAGTCGCTCTCAATAAGAACACTCACTGTAGCAAACAATAAACTTCGGTATTACATATATATGGAGTCTAATGGTCCGGATGTTATGGTAAGTATCGGAAAAATCTTCAAAATTCGGGAAGGTTTTCGGAATAAACTTAAAAATAGTTGGGTTAGGATAACATATTTCTTTAAATACCGAAATTGTAAAATTTCTTGGATTTCCTTTCGTAAATATTCCTACAGTGTTGGCTATATGTTATAAATTAGCGGATACTCGGAGAAATTTAATGAAAATCCGGTTACGAGTTATAGCTCATACTGTGAATATTGCAGTTAAAAAGATTGTCACTTTTACACTCTTGAACAATACACTATCTCAAATCTGTTACAAGTAATACATTCTTCGATTTTTTTCAAAAGATTGTATTTTTGGCAAAACACATAAATGTTTTGAATTATATTTATAGATTTTATTTGCCTGCATATTGTCGTAAGACTTTGCACAATCTTGGAAATTTTGATCAGGTTTTGGGAGTTAGCTGGTAAATACTCTGATTAGGGTATCCTATACTAATAAAGTACAATACTTCATATTGTTCTAGGGCATCGTTTTTTTAAATTTTGCTACCAATTCAACAAACTACTTGAAGACCAGTAGAACACTGAAAGCAAAGTATTTTAATACCCACCGTTCTTATTATGAAGATTGCATCAAAAGTAAAGGTCACTTTAGAATTCTAAAATGTAGCCTACCTCAAACCTTCTAAGGCAGACATAACAGTCCAAAATCTAACTCATTTTTCTCTAAGAGTTTAATTTGGAGTTGCTCTCAATAAGAACACTCACTGTAGCAAACAATAAACATCGGTATTACATATATATGGTTTCTAATGGCCCGGATGTTGTGGTAAGTATCGGAAAAATCTTCAAAATTCGGAAAGGTTTTCGGAGTAAACCTAAAAATAGTTGGGTTAGGATAACCTATTTCTTTAAATACCGAAAATGTAGAATTTTTTGGATTTTTGCTCACGAAAATATTCCTGCATTGTTCGCTATATGTTATAAATTAGCGGATACTCGGGGAAATTTAATGAAAATCCGGTTGAGTTTATAGCTCATACTGTGAATATTACAGTTACAACATTGTCACATTTACCGTCTTGAAAAATACACTATCTCAAATCTGTTAAGACAAGTAATACATTCATTCTTCGATTTTTTTCAAAAAATTGTATTTTTGGCAAAACACATAAATGTTTTGAAATATATTTATAGATTTTATTTGTCTGCATATTGTGGTAAGACTTTGTAAAATCTTTGAAATTTTGATCAGGTTTTCGGAGTAACCTTGAAAAAACTCTGAAAAGCTTATTCTAACTTTAAGAATTACATCATTTCATATTGTTCTAGGGCTCCGTTGGTTAAATTTTTCTACGAATGCAACAAACTACTTGAAGACCAGTAGAAAACTGAAAGCAAAGTATTTTAATACTTATCGTTCTTATTATGAAGATTGCATCAAAAGTAAAGGTCACTTTTACATTCTAAAAAGTAGCCTACTTCAAAACTACTAAGGCAGACAGAACTGTCCAAAATCTATCTGCTTGAGTTTGATTTGGAGTTGCTCTCAATAAGAACACTCACTGTAGCAAACAATAAACTTCGGTATTACATATATATGGACTCTAATGGTCTGGATGTTGTGGTAAGTATCGGAAAAATCTTCAAAATTCGGGAAGGTTTTCGGAGTGAACCTAAAAATAGTTGGATTAGCATAACCTATTTTTTTAGATACCGAAATTGTAGAATTTTTTAGATGTCCTTTACGAAAATATTCCAATCCGTTAGTACCCATTCACGTTTTTTTTCTGCGGCTCAGTTTGGCTTCACGTCAACATTACTCTACTGTCAGATATTTGAACAGTTTGTGATACTTTTTTAAAGCTGATATTTCATATAAAAAATAATTTAAAAAGAAAGTCAATTATATATTATATATAAGAAGCTTAAATTTTAAAAAAATATGGATCAGCTTCTCTGATATTTGACTTATATAACGAGGTATAGCCATGCTACTAGAGCATCTTCCTACAAAAATGTTCATAAAACATCAGGACCAAGAAAAAATCTCGGTTTTCCATTTAGAATAAAGACAGTTTTTTTATTTTATTTATTGAAATTCACTCTGAGTCAGGCGGAAGCAGTGCCTCAATGTTCTCAAATTTTAATTCGAGCAATTCTCCGTTTTTGACTAATTTTGTCAAATGAATATTTTTCTGTGATCTTTGTGTAAGTAAAACACCCTCCGGGATTGTAATATGGATTTCTAATTCATCCATGTCTCGATAAGGCAATATTTGTGAAGACAGAATATTGATACGTTCAAAATGGTTGTATGGTGTCTTGTCTGGTGCGGGGCACTGGAATTTTCACAAAGTGTGCATGCGCATGTTTTAAATTTTACACAAGGTTTTGTTTATTTTCTCCTAGTCATTTTGTCTACATATTTCCATAGCTGTGTATGCTATGTGTCCCTATATACACATTCAATTCAAGTACAGCGATTGATATCGATGGCCCCCAGTCCTCGTGAAAGAAATGCATGTACAACGTTGCCGTAGCGTAAAACAGAAGGTCAAACTAAAACAGGCCCTAATACACGAATGAATTATAGTTACACACAGGAAAACCTCTTTTGTAGGGGGTCTCACGCTAACGTGAATTGCAGCTCTAATGCGAAACCAGTAATCCAAAAAGAAAATCGGCGGCGGCAACTGTTTTTTTTTTCACAGCCAGAAGTTCGAATCCTGTGAGGGGTGTTGATTACATGCGAGATCTCTGCTGGACGCTTCAAAGGAGCGCGGTGGTTCACGCAAAATCGCTTGAAGTCGACTTTGGTTCACGTTATAGTATCTGCACACAGGATACGTTCGTCAAATTTACGTGCGACATCGTGACGCACGACACTTCGGCCACGTGACGAGAGGCGCTGCACAAATGCAACGTCAAAAGTCGCTCGTGTTGTATGGCTCCTATTAACAATGATGAAAGGGGCCCACCATTTGCATTGATTTATTTTTGTTTTCTTATGATGTTTGTTGATATTAATTAGGTATGTTGACGCCCGAGCATTTATAGCTAGGGTAACGTTAATTATTTGTGTGATAAATTGCCAGGTTTGATCGTGTCACTGTGTATTTGGGGTAAGTTAAAAAAAATCCTGCCGTACCGGCCTATAAAGTAATTACAACAGTACCCGTCAATGTCTAAATATATTCAGAAACATATGTTTCATTTTGGTACCGGTACAAACCTATCCCTGGTAAACTTATGTTTGTTGATATTCATCCAACATTTTTGTACTGGAACTGAATCATCTACTGCAATAAGCACAACAGAGTTACATTGTTCTTGGTTTTTATTTTTACAAATTTGTATCATATTCATTATTAACACGATTCCAGACACAAATCTAATCAAGCATGATCGCTTGTCCCGTAATCCTGATTTGATGGTTAGGCCAGGTACCGGTCAGCCACTCGTTTCTGATATGATCACAAGTCCTCCGTGGAATATTTCCAGTTTATCACCAAGGTCAAATAAACTTCTGTAGGATAAAGAGTATTTTGACATATCTATTGATATATTATTAGAGTTGATTCGAATCCATTATGAAAGGAAAATCGCCTAGCCAGATGGCCAAGGACCGGTAACTCTTACTGCACGCGCGTTCGTAGCTCTGTCCTCTATGCCCTCACGAAACATGTTATGCGGTCATTTTGAAATGGCCAAAACTTGCCCCGAAGGCTTGATACAATAATTTGGTTCGTACTTGTTTTTAAATACGCACGCGTCATAATCGTGGTAATGTAATATAATTTAGAATATCATAAATTTGTCGAGATATTACGTAAATAAGCATCGAATATATCCAAAATAAAATGAATTTAACCTAATATATGCTACACTTCCATTAGAAAAAAGATCGCGTCCAAACTGCTATTTCTAAGCTCTAAATCACCGGTTCAGCTGATTCTCGGGGATAACGCCCGAAACCTATCGATTTTCCTTTCATTCAGGAAGTTTCGCGTAATTCACATTTTATAATATTTTGCTATATTTGTTGTTTTGTGTGTTAATTTGAACGTGCGCATGCCTCGCATGTTTTAAATCTTGATATAGATTTTACACGTTGTCCTGAGTTTTCAATTTTTGAGTTTTCTAATGAAACAGAACGGTTCGCTATGAATGCTAACGCAGAGTGCTTGTTTCCTTTTTGCGTTTGTGCTTTGTACACATGTGAACACGATTAACGCAAAGCCATGCAGGTGTGTATTTATATTTTATTACCAGAACGTAATGCAACGCATTGGCAAGGTCAAGTAAACTTCCATTAGAAACAAATATCGCGTCCAAACTGCTATTTCCAAGCTCTAGATCACCAATTCAACTGATTCTCGGGGATTCTTGTACACATGTGAACACGATTAACGCAAAGCAATGCAGGCGTGTATTGCCATATCTATTTTATTACCAGAACGTAATGCAGCGCATCGGTAAGACAACTTCACGTGTATTGCGGCATTTAGCTTTGCCTACGACTTCCTATGCACAGGGAAAATGCGAAGTTAAGCCAAAAACCTTCACGCCGATTCGGAACTGGTGTCTACTCGAGAGTTCGTGGTCTGTGATTAAGCTGTTTTCTCGGCTTTTCTCACTCGCAGAAAAATCAAATCCACGAATTACCGTATTTACTCGATTGTAAGCCGCGGCTAATAAAGTTTTTTTTTTCCCATCCTGTATGCGGCTTAAATTCAAGGGCGGCTTGCATTCAAAGGCGGCTTACATTTTTTCTTTGCGATGCCGATATTCTGTCTAAACTTTATCGGTCAGCTATGCTAATAAAACCCATATAGGCACCGGCACAGTATATGCGGCTTACATTCAACAAGGGAGGCTTACATTAAAATTTTAACACTGACACATGCGGCTTACAATCAAGCGCGGCTTACAGTCAAGTAAATACGATACATCCACTCCAATCGTTTTAGTTGCGTCACCAATACTTCTGAACGCTGAAACCATTGAAGTGGAACGAAAATTCTGATATTATCCTCCGTCTCGTTGTGCAGATGTGCGTGTGTGTTGGCATCGGCGCATTCCTCCGTACTATCGGTTGCCGTTATCAGCCGTCCTATATTGCATAACCCAGCTGTCTGGCTGTAGCGCAGAATTAACCCTCAGTAAGAACATATCTTTAAAGTTGATCCTTATTTGTGCTGTTCTGTGTTTAATCATGAGAACTAAGCGACGGAAAACAAATCTCAGTGATGTGGCTTTACTTGAAGAAAGCACGACACGTCAAAATGTCGCATCATCGAGACCCAGAAGACGAAAATCGAATCTAAAGCTTTTGGAAGAAATTGAAAAACCTCCCAATAATTTGGAGACTTCTCTACAAGGTATGCGGTACCTGTGCTGACTGCTGAGTAGTCTGTAGGGTATTTCGACTGATTATCCAACAGTCTAAGTTCAGAGTTATGAGTCATAAAACTGCTTTCAACATGCTACAGATAGATTTTTTCTTTTTTTCGATATTATAAATTTTATTTTGGCTAACATGGGCAGATGGGCGCCGATTCCATCCAGTTACCATGGAAATTTTGGTCACAAATGAAAGAAGAACATTAATCTTACCTTCTAGTATCATTCTTATTATTTTTCAGTGCCTGAAGCATTAATTTATTAAGCCCTTTATCGCTGAAAAGACTTGCTACACTGTATAGGCTGACGAAAATCTGAAATGAGTAAGCAGAGTGTGGGCTGATTGACATCGGAGGCTCAATTATTACATCATTTCAATTGTGACGATGGTGTATCCAGTCGTTCTTGTTACCGCCCTTAAGTATCTTTTGACCCCATATTTAAGGGCGATGTCATCGAGAAACCACTTAAAAACTTATTTTATTCGAAAGATTGTAAAAATTTGTAGAACTCGAGAAAGAATAAAAAAATTATCACTGGACTATCACAAAAAAGGACATGGATAACGTCATTTGGTCATGTTTGATGTGAAGTTTGGGATAGATAATGTTGAGATGCCACTTTAAGACTTACTTCGTTCGAAAGATCGTAAAAATTTATACTAAAGGGAGAAAAATAAAAAAATTTTATCCGGGAAAGACTTTCAAAAAGAATATTGAATTCACTGGAATTTCACAATAAATGTTACGGATTTCGTCATTTAGTCATGTTTGAAGTGAGATTTGGGATAGATCCCTTTGAGATACCGTTGATAACAAAACCAAATTTGCATTTTTAGGTTGACTAGAAAAGACTAGCTCGAGATAGATCACGCCCATTAGTCCTGAATCGCAATTTTCAAAATCACAGTAAAATGGATTTCCCCGTTCCGTCCTTTTCATTGTCATTCGTTTGAATGAATAAATATTTATCTCCTCTTCTCGACAATATTTTTTTACTTTCATGAAAATACAGAATAACCTGATAATTGGTAAATATGTGCTTAAATGTCTTACATGTCTCACAAGCTTTACCTGCACTTTTACAAGCAAAATTATTGACTGTGAAGGTTGCGTCTGTAGGTTTCAAATCGGAAGTAAAAATTTCAATTTTTAAGTCAGGCAACTTTATTAATGTAATTTTGCAAATCATGCGCACAAATACAAAATCTGCATTCGGAACTTAACTGCTAGAAAACATACCACATTTTTGATGGAGAGTACTATTCAATAGTTAAGTTGATAGGTATTCGTCGTCAAATCATTTGTTTATTGTTTCTAGTTTGGTTTTTTACCATTCGACACCTCTATGAAAAAAAAAAATGCAAAAAATCAAAAAAAATCGCATTCTGTTTTTCCAATTCAAATGCAGAAATCAAATTGCATTTTTGAAAAGAGGAGGAATAATTCCATATCTAAAAACCATAGCAAGGCAGGAAAATAGATCACTCCGCACATTGAATAGATCGCTGTAAGCAAGTCCTCTATATGGGCGCGCCCTTTAGAGCAAACGAGAGAAATCGTCGTGTCGCGCAAGAGAGTTTTACGGCTCGACCTCCAATAGAAATAACCTATTTCCGGATTGCTGTGTTGTGCCATGCATGCCACACACCAATTCAACATAGGTTAGCACGTGTAAGATCTCGTAAAAAACTGTTATCTTTTCCAGACTGTCTGCACAACAAGGTTGTCGTTTGCCACATGGTTAAGTCATATTCTAACCTTTCCTCTCCCACAAGATAAAAATTAAACCGTCTTTTCCTATGCCTGTATCTTTGTAGAGATTACACGGTAGCGCCAAAATAGGTGACCAGGCCTTTGATTATGCGAGCGACTTTGATAAAAACTATTAAAAACTGATGAAACTAAGTTCAATATATTTAGTACTTTGATATTTCTGAAATGAAAATATTTTGAATCTGCTCACCTTAACTTAGCGCATTTTACAACTTCTATTTTGAATCACCAAAGAGAACCATTGATATCAAACTACGAATTCAAGATTTTTATTTATACTGTATTTTTTGAATTACTATTAACATATTTTAATTATTCGTATCATAGGCGAAATAGAGACTTTAATTCCATGTGGACAATCTGCAGAAAACGACACTTTGTTGAAAGTTGAGCATCTGAATCAAAGTGATGATGATTTGTTTGGTATGATAGTAATACAATTCTGCATTACAAATGGTTTTAGTGTTTGCATCACCTGTTAGGATCACGATTGTTTAATATGGTTCATCTATTTCAATAAGTTAGTTATTAAACTGCAATGAATCTACAAATAACCTGATTTATACTCTTGTTTGTTTGTATAACTCAGTTTTTGTTAAATAACTGGTTCCGCAAAAGCCAATTGTTCCTGTTTATTTTATTCCCTAATGTGTTTAATTCTTTTGGTTTCCGGGTGTATAGTTTGCTAATCCACGATTGCCTTCATGTGGGGGAGACTGAAAATAATTTGACTGCCTGTGTTCATTTCCTTGGTGCCCGAGATTACCTCAGTGTCCTAAGAGCATGAAAGTATCTCAATGCTTCAATCAGGTGCCAGGGTAGCTCAAACGGTAAAGCATATGGAATGCGCTTTGAGTTGCACATCTTTGATCGTCACGGCTCATGTTCAAATCCTGTGAGGGACGAGGGTTATATGTGAAAGGTCTGCTGGACGTCACGGTGGTTCACGTATGCAATGCAGACGGCTTCCCTCTATCAACCATGTTCATGCACAGGAAAAATGAAAAATAAGATAGGCCGAAATAACCTTCACCTGATTCGGAACTAGTATCTTCACGAGAGGTTGTGATTCATCATAGGATTTAGCTTTATTCTCGGCTTTCTTCTCCTGCAGGATAAAATTGAAATCCTTTCTTATCCAAGTATAGTAGACTATGTAATTAATAACATTTAAAACTTTAGTTTGTTTGGGGCGTATTTTGCAACTTATGTTTTCATCCAGTGTGAAACCTATGAACATGAACATCGTCCCAAAGCTGTGTACTGAGCCTCACCATAAAAGTGAAACCTGTATGTGAAGCCTCATTTTTTTCACTGACTTTATACAAGGACTCAAACCCAGGATATTCAACCTGTGATGGCAACTTGTTAGCCACTGAGCCATCATGCCCAACCAAATTTGCTCTATCTTAGTATGTGTGCACTCTTACCAGAATTCTATTTATAAAATACGGTAAGCTTTGAATACCTTTCAAGCTATCGTAAACCATAACAACATGGCCCTACATGGTTCCTCAAACAACTTTATTATAGATAGTACGATATTTTAGCTGAATTATTGAATATGACGTTGTTTTATCACAGGGAATTTTTCTGGATTCGAGGAACAACCATCATCTCCTGTTCTTATTAGTTTCACAAACCCCACTCCTCGAGTCGATCTATCAAATAGAAAAAGACAACCTTTATGCAGTATAGACTGGAGTGCTGATGAAACTTTGCTAATGAAATGCTCAGATCACTTTCTTGCTTCGGAAAATTTGAATGATAGTATTGTGAAAGTAAATATAAAGAATGACACAACATTGCATCAAAAATTAAGAAGCTTTTCCACTATAGAAACTGGAACTAGAAATGATTCTGTATTTGGTGATATAGACTTGTCTTATATTGAAAATCAAGTAAATGCTGACAACAACAAATCTGTTTCAAGTACAAACAAACATACTCCCAAGAAGAAACAAAATTTGCCTAATACTTTACAAAGAAATCCTCCATTACTCCAGTCAAAAGAGAATGCTTCTCCAAAATGTGCTCAAGAGATTGATGAGTTTGTATCGAAGCCCACAAAACCAGTTGCTGCATCTACACCATCTCGCTCTGATTCAGGTGGAACTCTCATGCTCAAGTTGAAAGAGAGGTAATATTAGAAGTGTAATTAACTCAATAGTTAGTTCTCGTTGGAACGATTTTATTTTATTTTTTCTTGAATTGGTCTTGCATCTCGCTCTAAAATAATATTATTTTGATGTTTAATCACGTAATAATAAAATCTCACTGTCATAGAATTGGTTTATTATTGTAGTGAATTTCCCACACAACAGCTTCCGAATTGCCTATGAACTTATTTTGCTATGACTTATCAAACCTTCAGTGAATTATTGAAGGATCTTATTTTTTCTGAATGGACTAGATACTAGTTAAATTAATCTTTCTTATCCATTGCTGTTTAGAATGTACAGGATTGCTCAAAAAGTTGAGGTCACACTCTTTTTAACACCACTTATTTCTATTTTCTTTTCCCAAATAAACTTGCTTTATTTCAGAACCGAGGACATATTTTTGTTTAAAGTTTCGTTCTGAGATTCTTTGGACTTTTACCTAATTTAAGTCTTCATCAAAAACTTTGAAATTCTTTGTCCCAATTTCGTAAAATTTATTGAATGACTTGTATTATTTTACTGAATTAGAGCCAATCATCAGAACTATTTTTTAACATCTTGATTTGCCATGTAAACTATGAACTATTTTTCCCACTGATTGTAGACTTGTTGCCTATAGATTGCTGTCCATACTGTTTTTTATTCACAGATTGAAATCAAATGCAAATCAGCAGACTGCATCAAGTTTTCACCTTCGTGAGGCAGCAAAAGATTTTTCAAAAATATTATTGGTTGGTTATTTCAAACCATAAGTGTGGCATCTGTTAATTTCATGCAGTACACGATTCTTTAGAATACTTGGCGATTCCAAAGTTGGATCAAATAATCTGCAAATTTAAATTGGTATTCTGAGTACATGCTCAAAAATGTCGAATCTTATTCATGTCTATTTCTTCTCAAAAAAATCATCATTTCATATAAACCCTGATGTTATGATTTCGAACCTTTTTCTGCAGTTTCGTTGCTACCAGACAGTCAAAGAGAGACATTTTTATCTTTTAAATGATATGAAATGTTGAAACACATGAAATATTGCCCATTTGGTAAATTTTCTTATTATGGAATCTGATTTCTTCGGTAGCAGCAGACTAGGTGAAATACTTCCAGTCTGCATAATTATAAGGTATAGTTAGTTTCCCCTTTGAATGTCAATAGATGACACCCCAGCCTAATATGTTAGCCATTATTCCAAAGTTTCCTATTTTTGTCCGATAAGACAATTTTGCAGGTATCAAATTTGATATGTCTAGAGCCGTCAACACTGCTATTCTAAGGTACCATCACAATAGAAAATCATTCTTAGTCAAAGTTAATCATTCCAAATGTATCACAGTTTGATTATGCGGGGGGGGGGGATTACAACTATTTTAAACAGTGTTAGATTATGAGCTTGTTTCTCAATAACTTGAGTTGAATCTATTTTCTAGGATATTGGTGGGGAGAGTCAATTTATGACACAACCTCAAGTGAAATGCAAATCATTAGGACCATTTTATGGACTTCCTGTGAAGGTGCAAAGTTTAATGGAACAATTTCGCGGAATTAGGAAAGTATATGGTAATAAAAAAATATTAATTTGTTGTATTCTGTTATTGCCTTAAAATGTTTCTGTGTTGTGAAAGACAAATGATCACCCAGGGCAGCCACCGCTCTCTGAAATATTTTATATTGGTTCAAATATGTCTGAAATACTTTTCATTTGTTAAAGTTGCAGATATTATATTTTATGTAGCTTTTTGCCATATATGTGGGTTTTGCTACTTAAATATATGAAGGAAATAAAAAGAATCGTAGTGTTATTATTGTTTACAGAATAGATTATGTTTAAAAATTGCCTTCAATTTTCTAAGATATTCGCACTTAAATCAAGTCAACAACTGTAAATCATTAATCTTATTCTGAGAGAAATACATCAGATCGGGTTAGCAGAATGCTGCTCGTTTTTTCCCAAGACGTTGTAATAAATTTCTTCAAGAATGCTATATTTCTAAATAAAATTAACATATTTAAAAATAAGAATGTACTTGTGTATAATTTCAACAAATCAGCTTCGCCTATCTTCATATTTATCATCGGTATATATCCTAAATGATGAAGATGGGCAGAGTTCACTAAATCATGCTAAAATTGATGTCCGGGTATTACGGTAAGTAAAAGTATTGCTACCAGACTCTTAATAGATTATATTGAGTATCAAGATCAAACCCCTTGCTAGTTTTGCCTCTTTTCTAAATTTGGATTCAAATGAACTTGTTTTGAATGCATGCTTGGTCGGTATTAACGGCAGTTGCAAACACACATTTTATAAAAGCTGTCCACTGGTATTAACGTATCATCAGCTATTAATAAACCTTCTTTTAGATTGGCAACACAAATGCTTATCTCTGCCGTCGATATCAGAAGGGAAAAATTTAATATATTCATTACCAACAAGTGGGGGAAAAACACTGGTTGCAGAAATTTTAATAATGAAAGAGCTCTTATGCAAAGAAAGAGATGCTATTCTTGTTCTGCCATTTGTAGCAATTGTACAAGAGAAGGTCAGAATGCTTAATCGATGGAAATGAAATATATATCTTTCAAGTCACAATGGATTGTTAAGTTGAGGCAACTTACTGTATATAGGACCCCTTGTGGGCAATTAATTTACAGAAAAGTCCATATTTCCTGTATTGTTTGAAGGGTGGTTAATCAAGAAGATCTCTACATATATGTCAGTGTTCACTTTTCCACAGGATTGCTGGAATAGGTTTTTTGTTTTTTTTTTGTTGTGTTTGAGTGGGTGACATTTTATCAGTCTACTGTATATGGCATATATTCCTTTCTCTAATATGAAATACACAATCACATTTCAGGTCCGCAATATTGCACAATTTGCAGATGAGCTTGATTTTATAGTCGAAGAATATGCAGGCAGTAAGGGAAAAATACCTCCAACTAAACGAAGGAAAAGAAAATCCTTATTTATTTGCACAATTGAAAAGGCGAACTCATTGGTAATTTTTGTTTGTAAAACTCTTGTTATAGGATCTACTAGTTAGAATTGAGTGGGTCGTGAAATCTTGATTTTCAATAGGCTGTAATTTATCCAGGATTTGTCATTTTCAGAGTTTGCATTCAATCGAGTAATCTTATGACGATTAAATACATAAATAAAGATTCAAGCATTTGTTATGTCTTACTATTTAAGTAATTGACCATAGCATAGATTTCTAAATTCTTTGTTTATTTCTATCTATTCATTTATATCGTGAACATTAACAAATTTGTCAACAGGTCAATTCTTTGATTGAAGCAAAACGGCTTGATAGTATCGGTTTAGTAGTTATTGATGAACTTCATATGTTGGGGGAAGGAGGTAGAAGAGGCGCAACTATTGAGATGATGCTTGCTAAAATTATGCATGTGTCTTGTAAGTTTTGCGAAGTGAAGTTTTTTGAATTGGTCGATTGATGTTAGAACTGGGTACATTGATCTGAACAAAATGAGATGCCGACATCACTTTTTTAGTAATCATAACTAGATATGTTTTTCTGAATAGTGATTTATTGTTCAATTTTAACAATAGAGGATGCTAAATATTCTCTATGATTTTCTGGTATTTCAAAATGTTTTAATTTGGCATGAATTGATTGTTAAACTTTGGAGAGGTGTGAACTTGAAACCTTGGGAGTAAGAAATCGATAAAGTTTGCATGTTTACTCTAAGGAATTGTTGAATGTGAACGCACTTGCAAAAAAGAGTGTTAATCTGCCATACAAATTGTTACTGGGAATGTGGAGCTCCAACTCAATCGTATATTTCCAGATTACAGTAATTGTACATTTGCCAGTCGATAAATTATATCTGGAATAGTTATGTTATTTCTATATTATGCCGAATTATTGCATGTACATTGTACATCTATTATTCCAAATTGAACATATGCAAAGATAGGAATTATACATACACAACTGGCCTCCGGATTCATTCGTTGACAACTTGCATGGCAGATAAGAGCACCTGTTCTATTTGTGCATTTAATACCATCATTCTTTTGCAAAAAAAATGGTCGGTGTTCCAGTAAATTTGTTTTTGTATTTCTTGCAATATTCAAAGAACTTCATCTTTTTGGTATCGCAGCATATATGTACTAAACAAACTTATGACAAATTATAGATGTACTGGAAAACTGGTTTTAACCACACCCATACAGTTTTTGTTGTGATAGAATGATGGTTCTGAGTGCAATAGTAGAACTGGTGGATTGTGAGCTATCTCTAGTTCAAGCTGAGCAAAATATAATTTCTCACTTTTTAGGGTTGACCAGTGGACATGGATCTATGAGTCAGATCTATCGAAAATTAAGTCTATTTACTGATTCATGAAACTATTCATATGTTACAGGTGGCACACAAATTATTGGTATGTCAGCTACACTTAGTAATATTGGAGATCTTGCAAGATTTTTACGTTCCGAAGTTTATACAAATGATTTTCGTCCTGTTACGCTTGATGAACATGTGAAATGTGACGATTCTATTTATAAAGTTGATGCAAAGAATTTAAGTCCAGATGAAAGACTGATGTTTGATCGACCTATCGGATATACGGTGTGTAGTTAAATTCAAATTAATTCAGATTTTTTGAAAAAAATCTGTAGCTAAGGGGTGCCCGGTTTGCTCATTTGGTAAAGCGCTGGGAGTATGCATAGATCTACGCATCTCTAATGTCCTGGGTACGAATCCTGTGAGGGATGATTATATACGTGAGGTCTGCTGGATGCCTCGTCGTCGCATTGGTTGTTCACGTAAGCACTGCTTGCAGCTTCCTTCACCTACCATGTCCATGCGCAGGAAAAAAAGAAATATGATAAATCAAAAACCTTCATCCCAATTCAAAACCCGCTGTCTGTAGGAGATGTCGGGTTCATCATATTATTGGGCCGCATTCTAGGCCTCTACCTCAGTATATAAAGGAAATCCTATCCTACCCAACTTAGTTTGCAGATAAATAAGAATATTACAATCAGCTGCAAAAATATTGGCTGATAAAATCACATGAGTGTTTAAAATACAACTAAATGAAAAGCTTTAAAATAGGATGGATTAGGATCTAACATTTATCCTATGGAAGAGAAAAGTTAAGAATATTTTCCCCATGCATGGCGTGGTCATTAACACTGCTGTTATTGATTGTTGTATTAAATCTTGACATTTTTGTATCATTATTTTCTTTTGGACTCTTGTGTTGCTTTAGACATGAAAAGCTTTGTATCATTTTCCAACTCTTCTTCTACAATACCTCGAAAAAGTTCATGCCCTAATAATCTCTGGATACTTTTTACAAGAATTTTCATTAAAAAAAGGCAGAATTGATCACTGAACTAAAACTATTGTAGTGGTTCAGTTCTGTTATGGAAGTTTTCCAGTTAAGAGTGTAGTTGATGGTTTTACATTCCATAAAGTTCTTTGCCTTATATGTATCCTTTAACTTTCTAACAGGTTCTGCTTTCATAAATGGTATTTTAGTAAAAGACAGAATATTTCGATTAAGTTACGGTAAAGCCTTCCGCTGACAGAATATTTACTTGTTTACAATGAAGGAGTTTAAGACAGATTCTATGGATATAATACCAAAAATAATTTTGTTTTTTTGTATCGTCGGAATTATAAAGAAAGCATGATATATGGTAAATATCAATGCTTCCTGCTGTCAAGCAGCATTGTGCAGAGAGTTCATGATATGTTTAATTTAATAAAATTTGTTTGTATCTTGAATTTGCTTCAGCCATGTAAGACTCTTTAAATCATTATTATGCTACATCATGAGGGATGCTGTTGTGGAATTGAGAATTTGACCATTTACAAAACTTCTCTACATGATGCCTCACAATTTGCAATTTACTGCAGGTTCTTCGATATTTGATGTTTTATTATTTTATTCAGTCATATACATTGTATTACAGAGCAAGGAAATGTCATCACGGGATACTGATCATCTGGCTACCTTGGTTCTAGAAGTTATTCCTGATCATTCATGTTTGATATTTTGTGCGACGAAAAAGAATTGTGAAAATGTGGCGACCATGATCTGCAAATTATTGCCAGAGTAGGTTGTTCTTTGAGTTAGTGCTTTGGGTAATTCAGTTTAAATGAAGTTGGAATGAGTATAAAAATTCTCAGAAGTTGGGGAACCCAGTGATGGATGATATGGCAGTAAATTCACAACCACTTGAAGGTCCAAAGGGAATGGCTGAAATTACTTAACTAAGCAGATGTGACCATGAACCTATGAATGTTTACGCCTTTTTTTTATAGCCACTTATTGGAGTGGATCACCCTGGCCAAAGCCCTGTACGAGCAGCCACTAATAGACAGACGGGGTTAGAGTTGTTGGAAGGACACGATCCTTCCTGTTCGGCTCAGCCTACCCAAGTTATTACTCGCCAGCACACGAAGATCTTCAACCTGCCTGTTAACCACTAGTTCATCGCGCATTGCATAAAAAAGTGACAAATTCTGACTTTTTAACTTTCATTGTCAAGAATGCAATCCATACTTGTTTTGACAAAATCTTTAGGAGTGTCTCTGAATTTCAGATCACTAAAAGATAGGAAGGTGAAAGAGAAAAAAGCAATATTACAAACGTTGTATCAAGATTCAGGAGGAGAAGGAATATGTCCTGTGTTGTTGAAAACTATTCCATATGGTGTCGCATATCATCACAGGTAAATCAATGTTTTTTCAGTGAGTCCTTGTTTAAATACTCCTCTAATGTCAACATGTTCAAAGATCTTCAAGATTTCAGTCAAAATACTGTTCTTTAAATACAACAGGTTCATTTTGTATGTATGAAATAAAATACTATGATGCTCTAGAACAATTTCAGTCATGTTTTTATAACCCTAAAGTTTTAGACCGGTTTTCTAAATCCAATAAAGAAATACAACAACAATAAAACGGGATGGCATAATCTTGTTTTATTCAACGTTTAAAGCAATCTTATCATTTTTTCCAGTGACTAAAAAGGCTCCAAAATCATCAACACTGCTATTTCATAGCAGTATTGATGATTTTGAATCTTTTTCTTCAGTTTGATTGGTACCAGACACTCAAAAATACGTATCTTAGGAAGAGATATCGCCCATTTTTTAAGTTTTCTTCTTATGAAACCATTTTCTTCGGATCTAACCTGGAATTGAGGAATGAAACTTCATAGTTTCGGTTTGACTTCCTAAAAGAGTTTTTTATGTAAGTCCAAAAACCTGTATTCCTGTAAATTTTACGCAAATGTTGTTTTATTCACAGTGGGTTAACATCAGATGAAAGAAGACTGATAGAAGAAGCATACACCGATGGTGTTCTATGCGTTATAACTTGTACCTCTACTCTTGCTGCTGGTGTCAATCTACCAGCAAGAAGGTTCGTTGATATTCATTCTTATGAGTTTATATCAAATTTTGGAATAATTTCGAATGAAAAATTCATTAGACAATTAGTTTATTCTTTTTCTGTGGCATCCTTGCTTTAAGCATATGGATCCACTTACGCATAGGCATAGAAGCAGCTCGTCCCATGTAAACCTAACCAAGTTAAATTTATTTTCAAATTTTTGATATTCACTTTAATCAATAACATATAAAGCATGCTGAGCAAAATGTAATGCAACTATTTGATAACTGTTTTTGGTTCAATCTGTTTCCTCATCGTATAACATTTTATGCTGTTTGTCACTTATTTAAGAGTGATCATTCGTTCTCCATACGTTGGAAGAAGTTTTTTATCTCGAGCTCAATATAAACAAATGGTTGGAAGAGCAGGAAGAGCTGGTATCGATACAAAGGGTGAAAGTTATCTGATTTTAACAAAAACACAAGTAAATATTTTCAAAGTTACAAAGGGTCTGGTGATTACACTGACTCCTCCTCAGATATAGACGAGAAAAATATAGTCATTATTGATTCATTCATTAATTATATTAGAGTTCTGAATATATATTTTACTGTAATTGGTGGGATTAATTGCGCTAGAATTTAAAACATAAAACTGTTATAGTTTTCATCAAAAATATCCATTTTTTTCGAATCCCATTTTTAATTTCTATAGATTCAGCTTTACATAAAAAATATTAAATATTTAGTGCAGTAGTCCTACTACTTTAATTAAAATTCACTATGAGCAAGGCCAGAAGCAGTGTCTACAAGGAACCAACTAACGGCCACTTAATAGCAAAGAGCTTTTCTCAAATTATTTTTTTAGGACAAACAAAGGGTGATGGAATTAGTAACAGGACCTGTTGAAACCTGCATAAGTAGTTTGATGTATGATGGTGGAAAAGGTTTCAAGACTTTAATATTGAATTTGATTGGTTTAAAGGTGCAATACATTATCATTTTTAAAATCATTCTTATTTATTTTCCTCCTTTTCATACACTGTAGCAGAGGTACAGTAAAATTTCAACAAATCCAATGAAATCATTGTTCATAACCAAATCAAAGAAATCGATATTTAAATCGTATGAATGGGACATGTATTTGAATCGATTCAATGTTGAATCTAAAAATGTCTAAACGACCTAACCATTCGAAGCTAAAAAATGTTTTTCGACTTTTACAAATATTGTAACAGTCTTTCTTATGCCAGAGCAAAGAGAGAAAGGAATTGTTTTTTAGGTGCCGTTATTAGGAATTTTATTTTGTCAAGCATGTGCTACTGACAGATCGTGCCTCTGGGTGCAGTCCATCAGTGAACCATGCTTGACAAAACATTTTTGACGCAATATTTATGATTGAGCTTGAATACTAAAATGAAATATTGACTGATTATTGTTCCATTTTTTGTAAGACCCTGATGCTAAAAACTTTTAGCTAAAAATCAATACTTTTTCTTTTTCAGATAATGACAAGATTATCTGACGTTAAAGATTTTTTTACTCGAACTTTGATATCTGTGCAATTACACACATTGCCTGACAAATTTTCTTATTTATCAACGAAAACAAATACCTCAAATATTGAAAATGTTATTGACAAGAACTCTTCAATGGTTGAAAATGTAACTAAAAATGCACTTCAGGAGTTACTTGATCTCAAACTTATTAAACTTGTGAAACTAAAGGAAGGTAACAGGCTTTCTTGTGGATAAATTATTGCTTTTAATATATTCATTTCTTGCTCAAAGAGGGTATTAGAGCTGCCCTAAAACATTTGTTGCGTGTCATAAAATGTGACCACAAAGAAACAGAAAAAATTAGTAAATGAATTCACCATCACCCAGTAGGCAGATATCACTCACTGCACTTTATTATAGCAGTTTAGCTCCCTTGGAGATGGTTTCCACTCAGATTGCAGTTGCTGGTGCTAGATTTTGTAGTACGGTAGCTCTGTCAACTACTGTGCTGTTCATGCTCCGCAATGAAAATACCATATGGAATTTTACCAAACATGCATTATTTCGAGGTAAATTTGATGCAAAGATATTTACGTGATTCTTCACTGTAAAAAGGTTGCAAAATCAGAAATACTGCAATGAAATATGATGTTCTTAATTGTGGACCTTTTTTATTCCTGTCCCCTCCGAAGAAAATTGTGGATGTGTTTTGCACATCCTTTGAAAGCATCACTCGAATGGAACTAGCTAGTATGTCTAGTATATAAAAAATTACACAAAATGGATGCAACATTTCATGCACAATTGAACTATTATTTATACTATATTCATCGTGGGCACGATAGCCTAGTGGTTAACATGTTTGCATCGGAGATTGAATATCTCTGGTTCAAGTACCGTCAAGCCCGGCTCGTTAATCCATGCCCACCACTCAACCCACGGTGTCATAACTTGGGTAGGCTGAGCCAAACAGGAACAATCATATCTATCCAACAACTCTAATTCTGACTGTCTATAGTGGCTGCTCGTACAGGACCTTGGTCAGAGTGATCCACTCCAAGAAGTGGTTATAAAAAATAAATTTGTTACTGAGTCTGCCTGCTTTTCTATAATGCATTTGTATTTGCATTTCAATATTATTGGTGGAATCTATGCAGGTGGTACTTGGTACCTTTATATTATAGTTGTGTTGATTGTCTTGACCTTTTAAACTAAATAATGACACGAAAGTTTCGAACCCACAATTATGTTGAAAATATATTATTTGCAGAAGAAAGTTTGACTGACGCAAAAGATATTTCTGATTACAGTTTGGAAGCAACCAAACTGGGTATTGCAACAAATCGTGGTTCAATCGATTTATCTATCAGTAACATTGTATACGATGATTTGAGACTTGGATTACAAAGTCTTGTTCTTGTCAACTATCTCCATCTATTGTATTTGGTGAGTGAAAGCCCAGTCCATAATTTGTTATGCCCAGGGTAAGATTACTTGATAACTATTTTTTTTGGGGGGGGGGTTTCCAGAATTCTAGGTATTGCAATCTTGCTCGGAGGCACAAAAATGCTTCAAAAACCAACAACACTGCTATTTCATAGCGGTGT
This sequence comes from Styela plicata, assembly GCA_963675895.2. Classification (NCBI taxonomy): domain Eukaryota; kingdom Metazoa; phylum Chordata; class Ascidiacea; order Stolidobranchia; family Styelidae; genus Styela; species Styela plicata. The sequence continues at coordinate 3,925,428 of OZ023144.1, read as the reverse complement.
TAATGATTTGGAAGCCTTTTGTGCTGTGAAAATATCTGCCTCTTTTAGGCAATCATTTGAAATAATGGCTTTTGATAGCAATACTATGTATCCGAATTCTAATATTTTCGAATTCGATAGTAATGGATTAATCAATCTGATTATGTTGCAATAGGCATAATAGTCAATGAAAGCAAGGGTAGTTTGTTTCAAAATGAGCAGTATTTAGTTAAACACCTGTTAAAAATTTTCACATGCATATTTTAACAAACACCCCAATGCTGTCGTGTGTTTTTATATTTTACAATTACATAGACTAAAGCATAAGAATCAATTAAAATAAACTTGAAAACGGGATAAGTAACATACACCTTCATGCACATAAGCCTTTTTTATGATAATATTTCGTCTTACCATAGTTAGAATATGCCAGGTTCAGGCATGATGCATATAGAGACATTGCTTCTTGTAATTACGAAATTGCAACACAAGTTATTTCTTTGCCAAAGATATCTAGAAATCGCCTGTTGAGACTGATTCGTTCGCCGCTTTGTTCAAGTTCCCATTTGCTCATTTGTCGGTTCCCTCGGCTCATAAACCACATTAAAATATAGAGCATTGATAAGGACAGAACGTTGACGTTTCAATGAATCACAACTACATTTTTTCCAAATCATGAAATGAGTACTGTATTCGAATCAATTCTGACATGTTTCTAATTTACTTCAAATGTAAACGTATACTGATTGTACTTGAGTATTGATGAATTCTTAGGTAACTCCCCATGATGCTTGTTCCAATATCAAACCAAACTGGATGTTGTATTTTGAAGAATATGGTAAATTAACACCTGATGAACAAACTGCTGCAACAGTGATTGGTGTTCCTGAAAACTTCATTGCAATGAAAGCAGCAGGTCATAGAGTGAGAAACAAGGTATGCAGTTTGTTTTTGAAGACAAACAATTGGAATTATAAACTATTTCCATTGTTGACACATTTTGCTTTCATGGGACATCTATCCTGCCGCCGTGGGTTAGAGCTGACAGGTTTTTCTTTTCCACCAATAGACTGGTAGATCACTGAAAATTGTGTTTATTCATGGCCAATAGAAACTAGTATGATAGGTTGGTACAATAAAAAAAATTAGTCTTGTCAAGCATAAGCAACAGTGTAAATGCATCACCGTGACGCGCTCCATTTGTTACTTTTGTTCAATGTAAAAAACAACATCCGAACATTCTTTTTATATATAAAAGCAACTTAGTCCTTTTTTATTTCTTCCACTTGTTTCACATTTGACAGAATTTTAAATTTGTTTATAATGTGCAAAAATCTTCTTCTATTTGTGTTTTTTTCAGTTTTTCGTCTAATCAAACCTCTTTATTCAGAAATTCAAAGATGAAGTGATTTCAAGATTTTATGTTACTCTAATGTTATATCATTTGTTTCGAGGGAAATCTATCTGGGAGGTATCTGGTAGATTTGAACAACCGAGAGGATTTTTACAAAGTTTATTATCAAGTTCTGCGGCTTTTGCTTCTTGTGTTTCACACTTTACTAAGGTAAGAAATCTTCATAGACAACTAGAGATGTGAAGTTTTGTATGGTGAATCGAATCACTTCTTGTGTACCACAAATCAATACCAAGAATGAAAATTATCTGTATGATCAAACAGAAGGAAATCATTGAAGTTCTGAAACATAGTTCTATAAAAGAATTTCAGTCTTGATTATCTTTTTAACTGAATTCTATTTTATAACTTTCATTCTTGGAGCATCCAGAATCATTAAAAGCAGTTTGTGTAATAGTCCATGTGTAATTCTTGGGATTTTTACATTTCGTTAGTCACACATATTTAATGATTGACTGTATGTCTGCACACAAATTTTAACACAACCTGTAACTGATGCATTAATACCTGATTAGGTATTTCTCTTTACTCAAAGCATTTGTTTGATCTTGTTTATTGATTATTAATCTCGGCTGTTGCCCAACTAACCAGAATTTCGGCCATTTTACATCCCAAACACCTAATAACGCTATATTTTATTTTATATTAGTTATAGAAATACACTAATAAGGTTGGACAGAAGGCTTTAAAATGAAAGAGTGCTGAGTTCACTGCAACAGTAGTATTGGTTATTTCAAAGCCTTTTTGCTTTGTACGAAGTAAATAACTTAACACCATCCTTGCTATTCAGGAACTAGAAGAGTTCTGGCCATATCATGCATTACTTGAGAAATTAATTCAACGTTTGCAATATTGTACAACTGCTGAATTATTACCCCTCATGGAAATACCTGGAGTAAAAATTGCTAGAGCTAAACAGGTATATTTCAAAATATAAAAGTCAAATGCTTTACAATGTCAATTTTATCACCATCTTTTAAACATGGATTATACTTATACCAGACTGACAGAATGCCAGCTACTCAGAAACTCGAAGGTAATAGGTTCAATCAAAAGAAAATTATTAAATGGGTGGCTTTTCAAGTTTCTGGAAGCAAACTGTAGAAAAATATTCGAAATCATCAATACTGCTATGAAATTGAAGTATTGTGGATTTTGAAGCTTTTTTGTACGCCCGAAAAAAATGACCTGAACACTTCGTACACCCGATGAAAAACAAGAAATGGTAGATGGTTTTACCATCGCCTAGGGCAGAGACCTCTCACTGCACCTTAAAATGACGGTTCAGTTCTGTTTGAGACGTTTTTCGTTTAGAGTGCAGTTGCTGGTACTACATCTTTTAGTGGCTCTTTGGTATTGAATGGTTGTTGGTTGGTTTCATTTGGCAGCTGCTTCCAGCCTTGCTTAGAGTGAATTTCGATGAAAAAAAATTTGTTTGGCACCCCGACTTACACCATACTTAAAGCACATGATCTATCAAATTGTGGCACCAAATCAACACAATATAATTTGTTGTTTTTATGAAGCAATTTTATCGTCTGTTGATGGTAATTAAGCCATGTCTGCTATATCTTTACTAAAATGCAGCATAGCATTTGTATGTATTAATGATGTATATATTTTTATATTCAAGAACATTTGCTCTTTTTAGCTTTACAATGCTGGTTTTAAAACATTGGCGCAAATAGCGAAATCAGATGCTGGGAATTTGCTAAAAAACATTGAACATTTATCAAGACGACAAGCTCTTCAAATTAAAGCTTCAGCAAAGGTTGGCATTCTCTGTTATATCATGTATACTGTTAGTTTGTTATAGCGCAGATAGATATAATCCAGACAGTATTGACTTGGAATGTAAAATTGTGGTTGGGTGACCGAGAAAATCTGTGCTCAACCTAAAAATGTAATCCTATTGAATGGGATTTCATTTTTAACCAACTGCAGAGAACAGCCAATAATATGGCGTACCACGACCTCTCGTGGAAATTCCAGTTTCAAAACGAAGGTGAAGGTTTTGGTCTAACCTTGTAGATTCAAGCGACCCAAATAGAATATTATTATTAAACAGGGTATTAGCACCACAATACGCATTTGCGTAAATTGCATTTTTTTTTCATTATTTTATTGTTTTGCGAGAGCGTAACTCTGCGCTAGGCACATGTTTTTCTAAGGGAAAGGAAGTTCAAAAGATTATGTGACTTATACCGATAATTCACCACAGCATTTGTGTCTGTCAGGATGAATAATCTTCATAGATTAGTCAAACCAATGCATGCTTTGCTCGATTATTTACTTAGGTTCTTCTCAAAGAAAAGATTGAACAATTGCAAGCTGAAGCTGAAGAACTACAAACTATACCTGGATGATCGTATGATTTTTTACAATGGTTATTCAATAATGAAACTTTAAAAATTATAACAACAGTATTAAATCGTTTAAAAGTCTTGTATCCTTTTTGTTTGATTAAACAGCGAATAAGGTGTTACTTTATGTGCTTATATAACCTGTTAATGTGATTTGTTGGGACTTCAATTGTCGCTGTATCTGTTTGTGTTTACAGTTGGTATCTCAGACAGAAGAGAATTTTCGAACTGGGATGTATCTGTAAACTGTTGTTGGAGGGATCCCGAATAGAGAACTGTCATCACATTTGGAACAGTGCTACTATTCTCGATATTAATCACATGCAACGGCTGGTCTGGATTATATGATTGGTCCTAGACTTCTTTCAGTTCCCAAATATAATGTTGCCTTATGCTACTAGTATGTATTATAATGCACTTCAAAAAGGAGCTTTTCTCTCTTGTTCCTTCATACGAATCTTATAATCGGTCTAACATATTTGTCTGCCAATTCACATTCATTCAATGAGAGGAATCGGATTTCGATATCAAATTTGAAAAAAAAATTCTCGCAAATATTCTTGATTGCAAAATGCATTTTATAAAATAAAAGCAGCGCCCAGTGGTTAATTACGCATATGAAGGCCCGGAAGTACATGACCTGGAATCGAGAAAGGCGAATATTTTTATGGGACAATTGTATATGGGTAGCTCATCAAGCTATGACAATGGCCAATCATTATTTTATGTTCAGGAAAGAAAATTAGGATAATATCATTTCGAAACCCCCCCTTCTCCGAGGATGTTTTTTCAAGCTGAATATGCTGTGTACCGCCTTGGAAAATAAATGAGAATTTTGCCTTAGAATAAGCTTAGACCCTGGCTGCAACAAAAGTGATTACGGTGATAGCATACATATAGATTAATAACATCAGAGATAAACGAGCTCTAATCACAATGACGGCCAAATTTAGCAGAGAGTATTCTATGTTCACAATGACCAATAATCTGCCTTATATGTGACGGCTTAATCCATAACGCCTTCTGATTAGAGGGACTTTTTTGACCTTGCGTGAAAACTTTAGGAGTGCGATTTGCGGTGTTTAAAGTTCCAGTGCGATAAAGCTGGGAATATTTCTCATTTGTACATGACACCTAATGGGCGGTTTAATTTGCTGTATCGATATGGGGTTTTCATCTTTATAACCCATCCCGTACACCCTAACTTTCACAGTGAATGGGTTGTCAATAGCGTATATCGCCACACCAACATATTCACAGTTAAAAAAAAAAAAAACCTTCGAAAACCAGCTCCGGTCAATGTGAACCATTAGGTTCGGTAGAATAGCGCCAAAATGCACAAACTTAATGCGTTGGCGTTGAACATGAATCGTTTGTAACCGGGGGCACTGTTAAGGTCGTAATTGGACGAAGTCGTTCGGGCATATCTTCATTCAAGCAAAGTATTTGATGCGAGATATTCGCTATACATTGTTTCCACTCAGTTTGTTGGTGTATTAATATTGTTAGACGCCGACATTAGCTTAGTCTGCGTACACTCGTTTGAAAACTGTCCACGGATAAACTTACCTTGACTTTATAAAACGTAAATAAAGTTGAGAATGCTAAGGCGGGCAATACAAAGTGTCTAAAATTTTTCGATTAATTATTCTAATAGGTCTAGTTGAATAGCAAACTTGACTCGAACTTTAGAACTGATCTTCCAAATATCCCGTCGGATTCATCACTAGCTTAGGATAGGATAGCCAGGAACACGGCTTAATCATACGGCGAACCGCGACCTCTCGTGCAGACAGCAGTTCCGAATCCGGGGTGAAGGGTTAGCTCGAGGTTTTTAGCCATTTTTCCTGTGCATGGACTTGTTTGGTGGAGGAAGCCGTAAGCACTGCTTACGTAAATCGCCGTGCACCAGCGTGGCGTTAAGCAGACCTCTCGCTTATAATCACACTTAACGGGATTCGAACCCAGGAGGTTAGTGATGCGTAACTCGAAGCGTATTCCCAACGCTTTTATCGATTGAGCTAACTGGCCACTTCTTGTAGCGAGTAGTCATGACTCCGGCGAGTGCCGAAAGAAATGAATTTAAACTGATGATGAATTATGCTGAATGAACGTTGACAAGCGGAAGTTACGTATATTAACGTCGATAATTTATCAATCAAATTGCACAGAGACTGTTGTGAAAGGCCGGAGCAAGTAAACTATACTTGTTGAATGAGAAGCGTATTAGTTTGGTTCTAAAAAGCATCAATATCTTTTGGGTATATCGTAAAAAAACAAAGAGCTAAAGGCAAATATTTTCGTATGGAAGGTTAAGTAATGTGGTTAAAATAAACGCTAATTATTGGGACTCAAATTGCGGGAGTTTTTTTGTCTGCGGAAGTGTTTGCCTAAAAGCGTTTGTTGATCTTAAGTTGTTTAGAGGCTTTGCTCAATATGGTACGCACACGAGTTTATAAAAAAAGCTATAGCTTTAAAAATTGAAAATTCATTACATCAGCTTTTTGATCAATATTCAGGGCCCCACAATTGGTTTGACCCAACAGTACATATTTCGATGAATGATTAATCGATTGTAAAAGTATTGGGTTTGATGTTCATAGCAAAGCTGCACGTACTTTTTTTGAGGGAAAATCTGCAGCATGTGATTTAAGTTTTTGTTATTTCTTCATTGAAAATTTCTCGTGATCAATTTAGAAAACAGATTGGGTACTTGACCAACTTTAAAAAAGAAAGGCAGGTAAGAGTTATTGATCGCAAACGAACGTTCCCTGTATGGAGACTAGGGATGCAAGTTTCGAATTTTTTTTTTTCGAATCAAATCTCTAATAAGAAAATGTCGAATCTTTTCGAATTACCAACCGTTTTAAAATAATATATTAGTTTACAAAGTTAAACAAACCCATTCGTTGTTCAAATTCCGCAATACTGAACAAGAACGAAATCGCTGTGTTTTGATTTGACAACAGAACACCATAAATTGGCAAAAAATTATCATAAAAAGTGGCCAAATAATTTTAAAATGTTTGCTTTGAAGGTTCGAAAACAGCAGAACGTCACATACGCGACTCAACAATAGTTTACAATTGGTGACAACACAAAAATTACAACATTGATTTTTCACTGATGATTTTTGTTTCAAAATAATATAGGTGCCGATATAGGTGCTGTTTTGGCACTGAAAAAAGTAGCCAGCCTGCCATGTATATGGCTTTCCCAAGGTTTACGCATTCGAATGAATGGCAATTAAAGGAAATAATTAGAAGACAATTTTTTTAATATATCGACAGGAAAAAATTGAATTTGTGACTATTTCAATAATGAAGGTAATCGTTGCCAGTTTCGCAAAATGCGGAACAAAAACATTGCGAAATTCTTTAAGAATTTTAGGATACACAGTTTATGATTTTGATGAAAACTTTATGTATCTTGGAAAAGAATGGATTGAAATATTTGAGAAAGGAGCTTCCATTGAAAAGTTTAGAAAAATGTACGAAAATGTCGATGCAGTCACTGATCTTCCTGCCTGTGTTTACTGGCAGCAACTACACCAGGCATTCCCTGATGCAAAGGTCTGTAGTAGTGTGCGTCACTGTTAGAAATTGTTTGTCCGAGCATGTTTTAGTAAGGTTGGTTCACGCTGCCTGAACGCAATCTGTGGATCATGCTTAAGAAAATTAAATTTCTGGGATAATAATCGGGGTAATGTGTTAAAAATAATTTTAAAGTCTCGATCTTGATAAATTTTTCAGAGAAGACTTGACAATACCTACTGGTTATTAAGATTTTCTCACAATTTGTTTATATCGGTGCAGCCGGGTTTGGATTGACCCATTAAAAATCTATGTCATTTTCGAGAAAGTTGGTCAAATTAGGCTTGAATGCGTTTCAATCGAACCTAATTTTTAACAAAGCTTTTTGCGCCAATTTGACCGCGAACACAGATTATGATGTTTGTGCTTAATGTTGAATGATGTCTATGTAATTCATAACAATAACGTAATTGATATTGACAAGCATTGTTTAACAAAGCGACACAGACAGAAGTCAAAATTGTTGTTTTCAAACAATAATAATATCACATGATTATTTATTACTGCAATAAAAGTGCATGGAATGATGTTGCATCTTTATGGACCATATGTGTTGATATCGTCTTGGACGTTCATTGTTTATTTACGAGTTATATTTTGGTAGATAATTCTTACTACGAAAAAAAACGAAGATGATTGGTTAAGGAGTTGGAATGAACAAGCATCCACAATTCAAAACAGTAGATTGTTAACTCTTCTACGAGCAATAACGCCGACAGGAAGACTTCATTACAGAAAATTTAAAAAAGGAAATAGTATGTGAAACATTAAATCATTACGCTTCAGAATTGTCCTAACGGCACCCTGTGTGTTGCACGAGGCGACTGAAAAGAAAGAACAAAGTGGAAGGTTGTTTTACTGTCGTCCCGGCCAGATACAACTCACTGCATTTTCATATAGCGCCGTCGTGACGCGGTCAGTAAGATAAAATAAATAAAAGTTCCAATTAAAAATTTTTCTGTTCTAGTCCAGGCAGCATTTGGATGTCCACCGACATTCAGCAATTTTACGCGAGAAGAAGAGACTCTGAGAAGAACATACAGAACTCACAATTCAACTGTTATAAAGGTATATTTTATGTAACGTCATAGAGCAGGGGAGGAAAAGGACCTTGACTAAGGTCCATCCAAGATTATTCTTTTAACAGGGTTAGGCTGAAGAATTATTATAGTGCTATTTGGAGATTTTTCAGGATATTCCAAAGTGATATTTTGAAAACTGCATTTGTAGTCAGCATTAATATCATTGCTGTAAAGACCACACTGTGATAGCCTAATACAAGTAGGTTAATCATGCGAGCAAAAAATCATATTTCTGAAAGGAGAAGTTAAAAAAATAATTATTTTTTGACTCCTATTTATATTTTATAAACACTTATCATTTAGAAAGCACCAAAAAACAAGCTTCTTGTATTCGACTTTTCTGACGGCTGGAAACCAATATGTGATTTTCTCGGCAAAGATATTCCTGATGTGCCATTTCCTCATTCTCATAAAGGTTCTCCCGTTCTCGATATGACTGTTGCACCGATGCTTTTTAGAAGATTATACCAAGAATTGTTTGTTGTGGTTTCCTTATTTTTTGCTATTCTTGCATGTTTATTGTACTATATTTTTTATTGATACGATATTCGTTCAAGTATTTTTATGGGGTCCAGAAGGGCTTATAGAGTGACAAAATTTGATGTTTTATGTACGGTGGCAAAAGAACAACAGAGTCTTGAATTTTAACATTTACATTTGACTGAAAAACACGTTTTAAACACGGGGAAAATTCGCACTTATTGAAATATATCGACATCGCCCGTCGAATTTCCCTGAAATTATGCTTTACGACTAGGGACGGTCCATTTGTGGCTCATGGCTCACAAAATAAAATTTCTTATTGGATCGCAACACATTGAAAAACTTCCTCTCATCTAATAATTCATGAGACTTTGGGTAAAAGTATCGGGTACCATAATGTAGAGGTATCTGGGTGTTACAGACATGACGTTTTTCGTCCTTCGCAACTCCCTCCATTGTATTGTAATTCTTATGATATATAGTAAAATAAACTTGACTTGACTTGAAATCGCTCGTTCATTGATTGAAGTAGATATATGAATATTATATCGTTTACCACGACATCGAGTTGATGCGATAGGGTTGGTAACCTCATGTCACCAGGGATGCAGATTTGTCACAATTTATGAGTATTTATGTGTCACCGGGAATGCGGATTAATCAGTACTCATGAGTATTCCAAGCTATTGGGGGTGCCGATTTGTCACTAGAGATGCACCGATATCACTTTTTTCGCCAATACCGATATTTTGAAAAGTGCCGATACTGATAATGCTGATGATTAAATTATCCAATACCGGACGATACCGATACTTTAAAATGAGCCGATTTACCGCCGATACTCTAAATTTCCGATACCGACCGATGAAGAATATTTAAATTTGTCCGATACCGATACTGACGATAATCAAAATTGCCGTAATCGGTGGATATTGATACTTCGAAATGAGTTGATACCGATATTGCCGACACTCGAAATGACAGATACGGCTCAACTTTACAGCGAAAAAGTTACTGGTCCAGCAATCTCCGACAAATTTATTGATACTATGACGTTCCATTGTCATTTAAATAAAATGTGGCAGATTCTTCTACAAATGTTATTTTGCAAATTTTAAGGGCATGTTTCACAATACTCTATTAATTTTCTTTCATAACACTATTATTATAGGAAAATTGAAACTTTGCAAAATTCAAATTCAATATGAAGAAAAAAAACACAAACTAAAATGCATACATATTTTTATTATTGCGATTATGGTTAAGTCATCTCGAAAGAACACAAAGCTACTCAGATTTGCAATATTTTCACTACTTGACAAAAGAAATTTATATTTTTATATTTTTCTCATGATTACAATACTCATATCGATTGCTATGTTCCAGAGGTGCGGATTTCTCAACACTTATGATTATTCCCATGTCACCAGGAATGCGCATTTGTCACAACTCTTGAGTATTTCTATGTCACCAGAGATGCGTATTTGTCACAACTCATGAGTATTGCATGTCACCGGGAATGACGATTTGTCACTTGGGATGCACCGATACAACTTTTTTTGTCTCCACCGATGAGTCGAAAAAAATGATCCGACACTGATAATGTCGACGATCAAATTTGCCAATACAGACCGATATTAATACTTCAAAGTGAGCCGAAGCCGATACCCTAAATAATCGAAAATTTAAATTTCCGATACCGGTCGATATAGATTCTTAAAATTAGATCATTACCGATACTGCCGAAAAATAAATTGCCGATTCCGGTGGATACCGATACTTTAAATGAGATGATACCGATACCAATGGCTCAATGATCTCCGTTGACATTTAAAACGATGTGTCAGATTGCACTACACTGAAATGTCATCAATCGGCTCAGTATCGTCAAACATCAAATATAATGTCGTGAAGTCGATTTAGGGATGGATTGTTAAACGTATGTTCCTTTCCTTCTACCTCCGATTCTTTAATTTTGATTACTGTAAAAAGATATTACCAGGCTAGAGATACTATTCCCAGATTCAGGGTGGGAATAGATTTTGGGCAATTTAATCTTCTGAAGAATTGCGCAAACATACTCAAACACAATCAAATATATACTCGTATTTGTGATTTGGCAAATTCTTTTTTATTTTGTATTTTTATTTTTTTGTTGTTTTTTATTCTGTCGGGAACTAATTTGAAAAAAATGCTGTTCTTCATTGGGTCTTATTGATGACGTTAATTTTGGATGTTGTTTTAGAATATATCTATTTGTATGAAGTTCTCCAATATTCTTTGTTTGTCGTGCTGTTGCTTCAGTACACGACATATCCGCTATGGGTGAGTTTCTTTGTTATTAGTTCTTTTACGGATAATTTTAATGAAATTTTCTGGAAAATTTCAACTTCAAGGATGTACTTTGGGCATTTGTGATGAGTATTGGTATCAGTCGGTATCGGTAACGTTGAGTATCGGTGGCATCGGTATCGGCAGAAAAGTGGCATCGATACATCCCTAATGACAAACCGATATCCCCAATGACATGTAATACTCTTAAGTTGTGATAATTCTGCATCCCCGGTGACATAGAAATACTCATGAATTGTGACAAATGCGCATCCCCGAGAACATAGGAATACTCATGAGTTGTGACAAATCCGCATCCCCAGTGACATAAGAATACTCATGGGTTGTGACAAATCCGCATACCCGATGACATAGGAATAATCATGAGTTGTGACCATTGCACATCCGCCGTGGCCTAGGAATATTCATGAAGTTATGACCAATCTGCACCACTGGTAAAATAGCAATAGGCAATATAGGTAATATTGTAATCATGAGTCGAATATAAAATATAATCAAATATGAGAATATCTATTCTATTTATCAAGTAGTGAAAATATTACAAATTATTGTCATAAATTTTGTTCATTTGAGAAATAAATAAGTATATTTCGCTGAGCTTAGTGTGTTAGATTTAGCAGTGATGTTTTGGAACGGAAAAATAAAACTTGAACAATCATTTTTGGAAGCACAGCATGGACATCTAAGTCTATGGACTTGCTCTAACTTGATTAACATCAATTTATTTTTTTTCTATTGACCTAACGAAATTCGTATAAATAAAATTGTTATTCTTTTACGGATAATTTTAGTGAAATTTTCTGGGAAATTTCAACTTCAAGGATGTACTTTATGCATTTGTGATGAGTATTGGTATCAGCCGGTATCGGTAACGGCAGAAAAGAGGCATCGATACATTCCTAATGACGAACCGATATCCCAATGACATGCAATACTCATAAGGTATAATAATTCTGCATCCCCAGTGACATAGAAATACTCATGGATTGTGAAAAATCCGCATCCCCGGTGACATGGCAATACTCATAAGTTGTGACAAATCCGCATTTTCGGTGACATAGGAATACTCATGAGTTGTAACAAATCCGCATCACCGGTGACATAAAAATACTCAAGTTGTGACAAATCCGCATCCCCGGTGACATAGGAATACTCATGAATTGTGACAAATTCGCATCCCCGGTGACATAGAAATACTCATGAGTTGTGACATAGGAATACTCATGAATTGTGACAAATCCGCACCCCCTGTAACATAAGATTACTCACGAGTTGTGACAAATCCCCATCCCCAGTGACATAGGAATACTCATGAGTTGTGACACATCCGCATCCCCGGTGACGCAGAAATACTCACAAGTTGTGACATATCCGCATCCCCAGTTACATAGGGATACTCATGAATTGTGACACATCCGCATCTCCGGTGACACAGAAATACTCATGAGTTGTCACATATCCGCATCCCCGGTGACATTGAAATACTCATGATTTGTGACAAATCTGCATCCCCGGGGACATAGAAATACTCGTGAGTTGTAACAAATCCGCATCCCCGGGGACATAGAAATACTCATGAGTTGTGACAAATTCGCATCCCCGGTGACATAGAAATACTCATGAGTTGTGACAAATCCGCATCCCCAGTGACATAGGAATACTCATGAGTTGTGACACATCCGCATCCCCGGTGACATAGAAATACTCATGAGTTGTGACAAATACGCATCCCCGGGGACATAGAAATACTCATGAGTTGTGACACATCCGCATCCCCGGTGACATAGAAATACTCATGAGTTGTAACAAATCCGCATCCCCGGGGACAAAGAAATACTCATGAGTTGTGACAAATCCGCATCCCCGGGGACATAGGAATACTCATGAGTTGTGACAAATCCGCATCCCCGGTGACACAGAAATACTCATGAGTTGTCACATATCCGCATCCCCGGGGACATAGAAATACTCATGAGTTGTGACAAATCCGCATCCCCGGGGACATAGAAATACTCATGAGTTGTAACAAATCCGCATCCCCGGGGACATAGAAATACTCATGAGTTGTAACAAATCCGCATCCCCCGGGACATAGAAATACTCATGAGTTGTGACAAATCCGCATCCCCGGTGACATTGAAATACTCATGATTTGTGACAAATCTGCATCCCCGGGGACATAGAAATACTCATGAGTTGTAACAAATCCGCATCCCCGGGGACACAGAAATACTCATGAGTTGTCACATATCCGCATCCCTGGTGACATTGAAATACTCATGATTTGTGACAAATCTGCATCCCCGGGGACATAGAAATACTCATGAGTTGTAACAAATCCGCATCCCCGGGGACATAGAAATGCTCATGAGTTGTGACAAATCCGCATCCCCGGTGACATAGAAATACTCATGAGTTGTGACAAATCCGCATCCCCAGTGACATAGGAATACTCATGAGTTGTGACAAATCCGCATCCCCGGTGACATTGAAATACTCGTGATTTGTGACAAATCTGCATCCCCGGGGACATAGAAATACTCCGGAGTTGTATCAAATCCGGATCCATGGTGACATAGAAATACTCATGAGTTGTGACAAATCCGCATCCGCGGTGACATGGGAATGCTCATGAGTTGTGACAAATCCGCATCCCTGGTGACATAGAAATACTCATGTGTTGTGACAAATCCGCATCCCAGGTGACATGAGGTTACCAACCCTTCCCAGTTGACGACATAAAGGTTCCGGACACGCACTCCGACTTAATGTTTTATATCTGTTCCAAGCTTGTACAAGTTATGAGCCAACGGTCGACCTGCATTCCTTGTTGGACAAGCTCTTTAACATTGAAATACCTTGATATTAAAATTCTAAACACTGTGAATACTACCAAACAGGTTTCAACCTGTATTTTTCAGTAAAAGCGTGATGCATCTTCTACATTATGAACTATGTATCCCTATAAACACCTCTGACTTAAAACCTATTCATGTTCATTGTCTTAGCCTCAACTCCTCTTTTAGAGTCACGAAATTTTAAAATATTTTGTCTTATGATTCAATGTCTGTGCCATTAATTAATAGCAAATTAAATAAGTTCAATAGGTGGTAATTTTTTTCGTCGTATTTTGATTAATTTGAAACATTCGTCGTGATAGAGAATTTCACGTGTGTTAAAGAACTTGTTCGCTAATGTATTAAAGGTTTTCAAAAAAAATATGTTAAAAAAATGTATTCTGGATAAAAAATCAAATTTCTTTAGTTCTCATATTCTGCAAAGTATAGAAAAAGTTTTGTTAAACGTGATAGAATTAGAAATGAAGAATAATTTACTGATTGGGATGCCCTTTAATTTGGGCCGAATAATATTTCAGTCTTATCAGCCATTTTAATGAATCCTATGAGTCGAGAGTCTTTATCTTTATTTTCATGAAGTTGTGTCACAGACGTCATTACGTAGCGAGTCAGACTTATTTTCAATCAATAAAGCCACATAAAAAGTTCTTTAATATGTATTGTTTATAAGGTCCTCCTTAAAAATACAATTTTCAGCTAGACAGCGAATTGGACGTTAATCGGATTGATGATACGACGGTTATATATTTTCACAGATTTATTTCATGCAGACCATTTCGAAAAACTAAAATACTTTTGGCAGAAAATTGGAAATGGGGAACTTTTTTATGAAAATTCATTAGTGTAATATATGTCATTCTTTAATTTCGCTCCCGTGACTTCGCGTTTTAATTATTATTGAAGTATGTAAGTAATATGAGTTTTGTGTTATTGTGAAATATAGCTTCTGACTATTTTCACGGTTCGTCAAATTTTATATAGTGCTCGGCTATATATTTTGTGGAATGCCTTCATTTGTTTTTCCAACTTTCCAACCACTCAACGTCACCTTTCCTTGTGGTCAGGATAACCTGATGAATGATTGGCAAACGATATAAAAGATGGACACGCATACTACATGACTCAACTTTATTAAAATGCCCCAAAGTCTCCCGGATAAACAATATATATAGTTTTAACAACCTATAATCATACTTTTGCATCAGGTAGGGTCAGATAAATGGTTGTCCAGTATATATATAGTGGTCAGAAGATCACTAACAACATCGATACATAGATACATTTTCTTCTAATGAAGAAGCTCTACTGAATAACCCATTTCGAGCATTTCCATCCATTCCTCTCCAAAATGCATAAAATTGTTGTATGATTCAAACGCAGAGTACTTTAGTATCCACAG
Source organism: Styela plicata (assembly GCA_963675895.2). NCBI lineage: Eukaryota > Metazoa > Chordata > Ascidiacea > Stolidobranchia > Styelidae > Styela > Styela plicata. Next base: position 3,909,905 of record OZ023144.1, on the reverse strand, counting down.
GCAATCACGTAAAATTTTTGTCCCATAAATTTGGAAAGCTGAGGTGAGGTGAGGCTAGAAGCATCAGCATGTAATTTTATATTACATTGCAATTGAAGAAAATTCAAGAATAAACAAGAACAAGAAATTGGAAACCAGTATCTGTGCTATTGTCTGTCTGGGAAAAAAAGACTGCATCCTGATGTAAGACATATTTGTCTATATGCTTGTATGATGTTTTTATCTGGAAAGATGTGCTTACCTTGAATTCCGTCAATGGAGCCTTATTTAATGGCCCAAAGGAAATTAAGGAAAAACATAGCTCCGTATTTTCCTATCAGCACCACTTTGAACAATTATAGGAATAGCTGTTGGTACCCACTTTTCAATGAAACTGATTGCAACTGCTTTAATGGCATTTTTGCTGCCGCATTCCACGAAGTTTCTATCGGCAACCCTGAATCAAAACACATCTCTTTTAATAAAATAAATTAGAAACACGAATGCTAAAACGTATACCTAATTGTAAAATTTTTGTCCCATAAATTTGGAAAGCTGAGGTGAGGTGAGGTGAGGCTAGAAGCATCAGCATGTAATTTTATATTACATTGCAATTGAAGAAAATTCGAGAATAAACAAGAACAAGAAATTTGAAACCAGTATCTGTGCTATTGTCTGTCTGGTAAAAAAGACTGCATCCTGATGGAAGACATATTTGTCTATATGCTTGTATGATGTTTTTATCTGGAAAGATGTGCTTACCTTGAATTCCATCAATGGAGCCTTATCTAATGGCCCAAAGGAAATTAAGGAAAAACATAGCTCCGTATTTTCCTATCAGCACCACTTTGAACAATTATAGGAATAGCTGTTGGTACCCACTTTTCAATGAAACTGATTGCAACTGCTTTGATGGCATTTTCGCTGCCGCATTCCACGAAGTTTCTATCGGCAACCCTGAATCAAAACACATCTCTTTTAATAAAATAAATTAGAAACACGAATGCTAAAACGTATACCTAATTGTCCGAAGTCTGCACTCTGGTCTCAAATTTATGTTTTACTTTGTCCTTATTTCGTACTCTTCACTAGAGGTTGTTCTATGTTTCACCAACGTCTATAAAACGCGGACTTTGAATACACTTAACCCTACTGGCTGAAACCCTGGAAATCTAATAAATAGGCCAGGAGAGAGAATAAAAGCACTTACTCCAAGTAGATCCTTAACTATGGCCTGATGTATTGCAAGGGGAGTGAGACTCCAAAATACGATGTGATAAGAGTCCCGCGCTGGAAAATGTGTTAATACCTTGTTACGACAGCGCCAAAAATCAGTTGATTATAACTTTTGTTCTTTACAATCTACAAAGAGAAGTTCCATTGTTACAGATGGTAGAGCTTCATTTTGTGTATGTCCCAGTATTCTATGTTGTATAATTTTTGAGTTATGGCTAAAAATGGATTTGGCGTATTGGCTGACCTTCAACCTCGTTATGGGTTCTTATAACTTTGGTTAATTCAAACTTTTATTGCCATTTTTGGGATTTTCAGGCTGGAAGAATTCAACCAGAAAAGTGTGCTCATGAAGATTTTGAGAAAGTATCCAAAACCCTGGTCGGTCTAATGTTCACTTTGACATGAAAGCTTAGTAGTGAATTTTTTGCTCTCACGCTATTATATATTCAAATTAATAACTTTTTATCGCCAGTTATTTTTCCGCTCCTTGAATATGTTATACTCGCAGACGTGTTAAGCAGCAGCAATTGCACATAATTATCCGATTTCAGGCCTTGAGATCCCACTTTTCAACAAATTTTCGCGAATTCAGTGGGATTTTTCGACTGTTTTATGATAATAGACAATAAAACAACATTTTAAAAAATAATTTCGACCTGGCTACAAACTAGGATTGCAAACGAATATCGTTCGAGTGGAGGTTCCGTAAATTATAAATTCTTATTTCTCTTCACATGCCGAGCGATATCTCTTTGCTCTTCAAGAGCACTTAGCAGTTTATTTAGCACTTGCATGCGATTTCGTTTCTTGGAATCTATATATTGAGAAATGATTATATTATTATGATGATTATATGAAATGATTATATTATTATTATATCTATATCGTAAAAATCACTGTATGTAAGTTTATGTGGCTGAACTGATGTACGTCTTTTGTAATATTCTCCCATTATATGTATTTATTTATTTTAATTGTGCATAAGGTATCTCGATGTGATTACTGGTTGTTTTCAAATGCGATGAATCTTACATGGATACACTTATAATGGATGCAATTCTATTAGGTACTGATACTGATGGAACCTTGTTGAAAGGGGGAAATGTTTTAAAATACAAAAAGAGCGTTAGTCAGAAGAACGAAAAATATTTTGCTGCCATTCTGAAAAGACATGAACGACGATAATCAATTCACCCTGTAGATTTGTGAAAGTTCTGAAATATTTAAAAACGGCACTTTTCAATCTGTCATTTCCGTCCTGGCGAGTGGAGACCATGCGCCTTTGCAGTCTAACGGACGGAAGTAGACATTTGAAGGCTTTTTTGCGAGCAAGAATATTTGCGTATTTGGGGTTGAATGAAATTTCATTTAATTTGAACCATTTCTATATATCTGCATTTGAAGTAGGATTTAATTTCTAACCTGCGATTTAATCAGGGTGGTCAGCTGGGCTATAGTTTCCTTCCCAAATATCATAATCAGAACATCAATTTTTATAGCAACTTCTTGGAGTGGATCACCGTGACCAGGGTCCCGAATCATAGGCCATTTATAGACGGAGATGCTTTGAATTGCTGGAAGGATACGGTATTTTCCTGTTCAGCTTAGCCTACCCAAGTTATTACACCGTGGGTTGAGTGGTGGGCATGGATTACGATGACACGGAAACAATAGAAAACTGGTACGGCAGCCAAAATACGCAGAGCACGTTAGAAATTCAATAAAAACGATTTGGACAACACACAAGGAACCAAATAACCACTTGCTTCCCATACACCATTACTAAAAGTATAAAGATATTGTATAAAGATAAAAATCAATATGAATGGCGTGGATCAATTAATCAAAAAAGTTTTTAAAATCTTCTCTTATAGACTTTCCTAACAAACGCACGCTGCAATAATGGTATGGGCTGATCAATTTGTAGATGACAAGCAGGGCCGAAGTCAACATCAAGTTTAGTCAGTCAGTTATGCTCTTTTCATATAAAATTACCTAATTTTAGGCAAAAAACAATTCCTTCCTTTAGCAAAACTTATGGGGGAGTGGGGTGAACAATTCGTTCTCGTTGGGTTCTCCATCAGCGTTTGGAACTACAACAACGATCTCCATTCGCTGGTGTTTATTGCTGTTCTTACTTATATGCGTCTAATCGTTATCATTTTCACTGCTGATTCACCACCAGTTGGATCAAAACCTTTTCGGAATCTGAAAGTACTACAGTAGTCCCTCGCATAATAGGTAGTTTTTAAAATCTTACAATTGAAATTAAACTTATTTACAATTCAAGTGCTTTTTAAGTGCATACATCTCGAGTTTGTTTACTCAATTATGTAGGTTTGTGATTCAAGAGCCTTAACACGTGAAAGCCTTGTTTACTCTAGCACTGCAATGGAATGAAGTTTATCAAATAATGCTTCAACTGTCTTTGGTAGCAGTAGGAGATCATTATAGAAGATTATATCACGGGTATTACTGTTTAATCTTGCTGTGACCTTTTATCTAATTGCTGTTTAAATCATAAGTTTATCACGAAGGAAGTTACCAGATGCTTAGATAAAGTGAGGTTTCGAAAGATGCAAATCTTTGTTGATAACAGTTTGAAATCTTTCAAAACGTATTGAGTTTTTTTTAAATTGAACAATAAACATTTGAAAATTAGATGAAAATTTCAATTTTTTTGAATAATATTTGAACAATTTAGAACTAAGTGAGACTACCCGTTGTCTTTATGCAAATGAATTGTCAGAAATGCCAAGAAATGGCGTGGAAATTGTTGTCATTTTGTCCAACTCTGTATTTTCTGCATCCTGTTTCTCTTTCATGTAATTTATGTAGTTTAACTTTTACTGTTTACTGTACTGAGTTTTCTGTATTTACCAAATAAGTTATACTTGAACGACCTATATTACAGAATAGCTTTTAAAAGGCCACGCGGTAACCAAAGAAAGAAATCAGAGTCAAAGAAATTAGTCAGAAATGTAAAAAAAAAAATTATACTGACAGGTAAAATTGAACTTGTGTTTTAGAATATTTAAATAATGAAGGCAATCGTCGCCAGTTTTGTTAAATGCGGAGTCATTGCGAGATTGTTTGAGAATTTTAGAATATTCCGTGTACAATTTTGATGAAAACTTCATGTATTTTGGAAAAGAATGGATTGAGATATTTGAGAAAGGAGCTTCCATTGAAAAGTTTAGAAGAATGTACAAAAACGTCGATGCAGCGATTTTATTTTGATTGACGTATTATTTATGAACACGAAACAGACCAAAAGCCAAAATTCAACTACTTCGTAGTTCACTATAGAGCTTTCGGTCATAGTTTTGAAAGATTCATCGTATTGAATAACAGACTATGTTTTACATCTTTATTGAGCATGCAAGTTGATATCGTCCGCTACTCTGGACGTTAATTGTGTATTTACGTGGTATATTTTTGTAGATGATTCTCACTACAAGGGAAAACGAAGATGATTGGTTAAAGAGTTGGAATAAGCAAGAATCAAAACATTGGTTGAAAACGGGTCAGCATAAATTTTAAGATTGATGCGACATTTCTGATACAAAAATGGTTTAAGTACAGTTATTTGTAGTCATATCAGCATCGTGCATGGCCCGTACATGGGTTCCGAAAAAAAAGATGTTTGTTAAAGGCGATGGGTAGTACTTATTCTCTACTTGATTCTTCCACCTAAAACTTTTTTTTATACTTTCATTATTTCAGCATCCTGGTATGGCCCATACATATATCATTGGGTAGGTCTAAAACAGTGTAAAGATGGACTTTCATACTGATTTGACACTATCCAGAGATGAATGAACCAAATATAAACTCAAGACACCAAATCTTGTCTGTCCCATGTATGGCCTATACATATACCATTGGGTAAATCAAAAAGAATATAAAGATGGACTTGCATACTGATTTGACTCAGTCCGAAGCTGACTGAATAAAATATAAATTCAAGACACCGCCTTGTCTGTCTCATGCATGACCCATACATATATCATTGGACAGATCAAAAAGAGTGTAAAGAAAGGCTTTGATACTGATACACCAGTTCATGGTGTATATGTAATTTCTTCAGATTATAGTGGTAGTATGCATGACCTGATTAAGTATCATGAAAGGTGAAATTTGATTTTGGCATGACTTTTGTCAGCTAGAATCTCGGTCCAGAAGTCTGTGTGCTGTAAGACATCTCTTAGAAAATATATGAGTACTCATGGAAGATCCAGTGATGACAGTAATTATCATGGTCAGGCGAAATCCTCCGTTGCACTGTGCAACAGTTCTAGTTTTCTGATAAATCCGCTTCTATATCGCCTTATTATTGAATCCCCAATTAATCCATTCTTTACAATATTGTTTGCTGTAACATCCATCGTTTTAAACTTCAAACGTACATATTAAATATTTTATTTTTAATATTTTGAATGCTATATTCAAGAACGCAACAAACCTAAATCAATATTGTCTCTCGAATGAGAAGTTTTTTGTAAATTGGAGATGTGGCACCAATAAGTATTTCTTAAATATACTAAATGCATTTACAATATATTTTCAATCAAGAAAACTCCGAAAGACAAACTTTTAATTTTTAATCTTTCTGACGGGTGGAAGCCATGGTGGTATTTTCTCGGAAAGGAAATTTCTGACAAACCCTTCCCACACTCAAACAAGGAAACGCAATTTCTAGAGTCGTTAGACGTTTTCTTGGTCTACCGAAGAATGCAGTTTGAATTTTGGTCGATAACTTCGTGTTTTGTACTTTTAGCCTGCATATTGATATATGTGCTAATATAAGAGTCTATTGTAAGTTTATTCGTTATTTTATACTTTCATATAGGGTCAGTTCCACATAGACGCAAGTGTTATTCGAGAGTATTTGAGTGTTTTCGAAATGCTCAACATGGAATTAATCTGTGAAAATATATTCGTGCTGGTTTCGGTCGGATAAAAGTCCGCAGTTGTGATGACAACCAAGTTTTCACTTAAACTAGATAAAATAAAACGAATTTGTTAAAAAAAGTATCACTAGGTAATCTAGTTTAACATTCAAAATTAGGTTATACCTAGATTAAAAACCATGTAAACTAAGTAATCGTCGTTTTGCTCCATTTTAGACTTTTTTAATAGATTTGAGGATTGAAATTACCGATTTGTCAAGTTCAAAAACATTTGAACCATGGATATTTAGTGTACTTAGTTTTTGATATCAAGTACCTACCTTTTTGAACCAGGTATCGAGTTAATTTTTCATGTAGTTAAAAATTAGGCAGGTTTACCTAATATTAAATATTAAATTAACTAGGTAAAACATCAAACAAAAAAACCCAGTAGTTAAACTAGGTAAGTTGAACTAGTCAGATATCCGCGAAACTAGATAAAAGTATTAAATAAATTCGGTAAATTAGGTATACTAGGTAAACTACCTGGAGTTGCCAACACTAGTCCGCATTCCAGTTGAAAATTATATTTTTAATGATGAATATATAAACAAGACAGATGACAGAACTTTTTATGTGACTTTATTGATTGAAAATGAGTTTGGCTTATTACGCAATACTTCGGATTTGACCTATCAATATGTAATTTGAAGTAAATGACCTTATGACAAAATTTCATAAAATAGACTCGACATATAGGATTCTTATGTAGAATGAGTGATTAGAACATAATAATATTAGGCACAAATTAGAAAAGATCCCAATCAGGATGGTTTTTCTTCATGTCTTTTCTGATTCTACATTGTGTGACTAAGCTTTTGTTATACTTTGCTGACTATGAAAACCTACAAAATTTGATTAAATTATCAACAAGGTATTTTTCAAATTGAAAAATATATTTTTGGAAACCCCTTACGTATGAGTGAACAAATTCTTTAATGTATATGATAATTCTTCATCTCGACAAATGTTTAATCGATCAAACATTTAGTCAACTACGACGAAAGTTGTCACTAATAGAACTTCGTAACCTTTTTGTATTAATAGCACGTAGTCTGAATTATAATATAAAATATTTCAGGAGTTCGTTACTTAAAAATAGGCCTTTATTAACACGAATACCTTTTCAGGTTAGATTTGGATGTATATATATAGACAGCTGCTTCCCCACAACATGTAGTCTTTAAAGAACCAAAAAGAAACAATTTTTCGCGCCTTAATGTTGGCAACTTCTTAACGCCGCAAAATATGCTAAACTAGAATGATTTTCCTTTGTAATTTTTTCCCTAGAAGCAAATTTTAGCGTCATAATTTTGACTACGTAAACTTTTCTCCCTTACTGAAAATATATGGGTTCATTACTGGAAAGGATAATCGATTCTCCATTTTTTAAATATTTTATTTTCGAACAGTTTTGAGATTTGTAATATATTGGGTATATATATTATATATTGTAAAAGTCGAAAATCTGATACGAACACGAATATATATCAAGGAACTTAGGTCATATTGAAGAAGTTACATAGAGCTGTTACTGAAAAATATGGATGGGAATGTGTTTGGTAGTATTAAAAGTTTATAGCAAAAGTTTTAATTAAGTTTAAGTTTATAGTAAAAGTTTTAGCATTAAAGTATTTCAATGTATAAGAGTTCGTGCAACAAATAATGCAGGTCGATCTTTGACTTATTACTTGTATACTTACAAATTGCCTAGTAGTCAAATAGACTAGGCCATTCATTTTCTATTAATACTGCATCCGTCAGGACTGAAATCAACAATATTTTGGTTGCTTTTTGCCATTGCAATATGAAAATTCCGCTCCATTTCGCATATTTTTCTTCATGGCCAATTCAAATAAATTTTGCTTCGAATCACAAAATTGAATTTGTTCTCGTAAACTATGAGATGCGATCAAAGTTTCCGATGTGTTGAGATCTAATCAGATATTTTATTTTGTCAACCAAGACCCAAAATTGGCCGTGCCTAGTCGGCACGATCCATAGGTGGTTCATGCTTTATAAAACTTATCTGAGCGAAATTCAACTGAAGATGTCGTGATATTTTCATAATTTCGAATTATCAAGTCTGTAACTTCAAACCCAGCGATTGAACCAACCATCTTTTCTTTATTTTTCAGTCGGTTTTTAAAATTCAAGCGGATAGACCCCCTAGGGTATACAGTCACCGTATACTATAGCCACCTTACATAAAACATAACATTTTAACATCATGCAAAAAGCTGTGATTTGTCCCTCTCGAAAACCCAATAGATTACACAAATATATCTGAACGAATGTTAAATCAATGCAACATATAGTACAATAAGCACGCAAGAATAGCAACAAATAATGAAACTACAACAAACAATTCTTGGTATAATCTTGTAAAAAGCATCGGTGCAATTGTCATATCGAGAACGGAAGAACCCTTGTGAGAATGAGGAAACGCCACATCAGGAATATCTTTGCCGAGAAAATCACATAATGGTTTCCAACCATCAGAAAAGTCGAATACAAGAAGTTTATCATTCGGTGCTTTCTAAATAAATAAGATATGTTTATTAAATATTAATAGGTGCCAATGAATAATTAAATTTCGTAACTTTACCATTCGGCGATTTAAAAATAAAACAGCACAGAGGTGTGAATTTCCGCCGGTGATTCTTCACGTCAATGATATTAATTCAAAAATGAGAGCAATTTTCAAAATATCGGTTCACAACATCCTGAAAAATCTCCAAATGTTACCATAACTTTTCTCAAACACAAGTGTAAAATCATATTTCTCCCGTGCTTATGACGTTACATGAAATATACCTTTATAACCGTTGAATTGTGAGTTCTATATATTTTTCTCAAAGTCTCTTCTTCTCGTGTAACATTGCTGAATGTCGGTGGACATCCAAAAGCTGCTTTGACTAGAAAAGAAAAATAACAATAGAAGCTCTTGTGCAAAACCAACCTTTTTTGTTTATTTTGCCAAGAATAATTCACTGACCGCGCCATGATGGCGTAATCTACAATGCAGTGAATTGTATCTGATGGGAACGCCTGGGAAACAATCCTTCCACTTTCTTGATTTTTTTTTTCAGCCGCCTCTTACAATAAACAGGAAATCGTTAGGACAATTATAAAGCGTAATAGATTAATATTTTACATACTATTTCCTTCCTGAAATTTTCTGAAACGAAGTCTCCCTGTCGGTGTTATTGCAAGTTGGAGGGAAAACAATCTACTGTTTTGAATTTTTGATGCTTGCTCATTCCAACTCTTCAACCAATCATCTTCGTTTTTCCTTGTAGTGAGAATTATCTGCAAAAAATATACCACGTGAACGAAAATATACCACAATTAACGTCCAGAGTAGCGGACGATATCAACTTACATGCTCAATAGAGATGTAAAACATAGTCTGTTATTCAATACGATGAATCTTTCAAAACTATGACCGAAAGTTGTATAGTGAACTACGATAGTAGTTTAAATCTGGCTTATGTGTGTTTCGTTTTCATAAATAATACGTCAATCAAAATCAAATCTCTTTTGTTATGAAGTACATAGATCATCCAACATTGAGCAGGGACCTCCTCCGTAGTAACCACGTGTTCATAGTTGTGTGTCAAAGTCAGTCAAAGTGGCGTGAAAAGCTTAGCATAAAAGCAGATTTGTTCCAGACACAGTAAATCATTGGTCAAATTCTTTGAAAACATCATAGATATTTCGGTTCAATGCAAATTCGGCTGCTCCGATAGAACATAAATGTGAAAAGATTTTGATAAAAAAAATAGGTGATGTTGAGTCTTCTGAAAAATATACCACAATTAAGTCTGTAAATATTTGACACGCTTTACGAACACTAATACGGACCTTTGCATCAGGGAATGCCTGGTGTAGTTGCTGCCAGTAAACACAGGCAGGTAGATCAGTGACTGCATCGACATTTTTGTACATTTTTCTAAACTTTTCAATGGAAGCTCCTTTCTCAAATATCTCAATCCATTCTTTTCCAAAATACATGAAGTTTTCATCAAAATCATACACGGAATATCCTAAAATTTTCAAACAATCTCGCAATGACTTTGTTCCGCATTTGGCAAAACTGGCGACGATTACCTTCATTATTGGAATAGTCACAACTCAAGTTCAATTTTATCTGTCAATATAAAAAATTTACTTTTCTGATTATTTTCTTTGACTCTTATTTCTTTCTTTGGTTACTGTGTGGCCTTTTAAAAGTTATTCTGCAATATAGGTCGTTCAAGTATGAATTATTTGGTAAGTACAGAAAACTCAGTAAAAGTTAAAGTACATAAACTACATATACGAGAAACAGGAAACAGAAAATACAGAGTTGGACAAAATGACAACAACTGCCACGCAATTTCTTAGCAATTCTGACAATTCATTTGCATAATGCCATAAAACAACGTGTAGTCTCACTTAGCTCTAAATTGTTGTAATAATATTAAAAAAGATTACAATTTCTATCTAATTTTCAAATGTTTATTGTTCAAGTTAAAAAACAAGTCAGTACGTTTTGAAAGCTTTTAAACGGTTATCGTCAAAGATTTGCATATTTCGAAACCTCACTTTATCTATGCATCTGGTAATTTCCTTCGTGATAAACTTACGATTTAAACCGCAATTAGATAAAAGGTCACAGCAAGGTTAAACAGTAATACCCGTCTTCAGAAATGATCTCCTACTGCTACCAAAGACAGTTGAAGCATTACTTGATAAACTTCATTCCATTGCGGTGCTAGAGTAAACAAGGCTTTCACGTGTAAAGACTCTTCAATCACAAACCTACATAATTGAGTAAACAAACTCGAGATGTACGCACTTAAAAAGCACTTGAATTGTAAATAAGTTTAATTTCAATTTGAAGATTTTAAAAACTGCCTATTATGCCAGGGACTACTGTAGTAGTTTCAGATTCTGAAAAGATTTTGATCCAACTGGTGGTAAATCAGCAGTGAAAATGATAACGAATAGACGTACGTATAGAACACCAATAAACACCAGCATATGGAGATCGTTGTTGTAGTTCTACACGCTTTTAGAGAACCAAGCAGGAACAAATTGTTCACCCCCCTCCCGCATAAGTTTTGCTATAGAGAAGTGGTTGTTTTTTCCTTAAAATTATGTAATTTTATATGAAAAGAGTATTACTGACTGACTAAACTTCATGTTGACTTCAGCCCTGCTTGCCATCCACAAATTGATCAGCCCATACCTTTATCGCAGAAGGGGTTTGTTAGGAACATCCACAAGAAAAGATTTTAAAAACTTGTTTAATTAATTGATCCTCGCCATTCAAATTAATTTTTATCTCTATAAAATATCTTTATACTTTATACGTACAATAATGGCGTACGGCAAACAAGTGGGTTATTTGGTTGTTTGTGCGTTGTCCAAATCGTTTTTATTGGTTTTTCTAACGTGTTCTCGGTATTTTGGCTGCAATACTAGTTTTCTATTGTTTTCGTGTCATTGTAATCCATGCCCACCCCTCAACCTACGATGTAATAATTTGGATAGTCGAACAAGAAAATACCATACCCTTCCAGCAATTCAATTTCTCTCCGTGTATAAATGACCTCTGGTTCAGGACCCTGGTCACGGCGATCCACTCCAAGAAGTGGATATAAAAATTGATATTCTAATTATGATAACTGGGAAGAAAACCATAGCCCAGCTGACCACCCTGATTAAATAAATCGCAGATTAGAAATTAAATCCTACTTCAAATGCAGATATATAGAAATGGTTCAAATTAAATGAAATTTCATTTCAAACTAAATACACAAATATTCTTGCTCACAAATAGCTTCAAATGCCTGCTTTTTACGCTAAACTGCAAAGACGCTTGGCCTCCTTTCGAGGGCGGTAATGACAGATTGAAAAGTGCCGTTTTTAAATATTTCAGAACTTTCATGAATCCACAGAGTGAATTGATTATATGTCGTTCATGTCCTTTTAGAATGACAGAAAAATATTTTTTTGTATTTTATAACATTTCCCCGTTCAAAAAGGTTCCATCAGCATTGTACTCCCAATAGAAGTGTATCCATGAAGAATTGCACCCATGTAGAATTGTACCCGGTGGAGTTTTGCCCAAGTAAAATTTTAGCCAGTGGAATCTCACCTGATGAAATTTCACCTCAGGCACCCGTGAAATTGAATAAAGTAGAATTGATAATAATCTATTCGTTGCCACCGGTTCCCAGTTGAAATGTACTATGTATTGCACCACTTGCAATCGCTTTGAGCGGAATTGCCCCAGTAAAATGCCTTTCAATGGAGTTTCCACCACCACTCAAACACAAGGGCCCTCCCTTTTTACTTCGTCTAGTCAAGATCGAGAGAATGAGAATGCAATACCATTGGGTGCAAACATATTTCGTTAAATTTGCATCCATTACTGCAAAATAAAATATCACTTTTCATTTAAATGAATCTTTATTTTATTATGGCCATGCGCCGTAGCCTTGTGTAGACGCATCCGAATGCGCCGTACATTGATTTTTATAAGTTTTTTTTTTTTTTCGAGTTTCACCAATAGAAGAACGTCAATAACTGATTTGAAACATTACGGAGTATGACTCCATGTTCATGCGATGTATACAAATCAATATCAAGTACAGAAAAGAGCCAAATCCACACCCTTGCCCAGTAATTTAGCATATTTAAGATTATGGACCACTATGCAACAAGATTTCACTAACGTTTTATCATAGTATATATATGCCTATTTTTTAGCAAAAATGAAGTGAACCACGTTTTACTTCACTGCATGAGAAGTTTTGACCAGTATATTTTTGGCCTCAAACTAATTCTGCATCAATATTCCACGGATTAACATCTCCTATCATCAATAGAAAAACTAGTATTGCTGCCAAAATATCTATAAACACGATAGAAAACCAACTATAAAGAACTGTTGAAGCTACGCACAATCGAACAGATAAACCACATATTCCACATACGTCCTCTTGTGGTGGGTTTTGCTTTTTATCCCCATTTAAAATTATTCAATCAAAGTACACACTTTCTAACACACACACACAGGTGCATTTTAAAGTAAATAATACACAAACGTGCCGAAAGCGTAAAATATCTCAGTGAAACAATATTTCAAAGTTTGAAAATGTGATAAAATTTGATTTAGACGTTTTTAAGAGCCAAAAGGTTCCTGGCTTGAAGCATAATAATAACATGCATTTAGGCATTTTTCTGTGATCTTAACACATTTTTGGGGTTCAGAGCATTGGTGGGATGCATATTGGAAACCGTATAAGTTGCAAATATGGTTCATACATAATTGCTGAAAATGTTCGAAGGTGGGCAGTAAACGACTACTAGAGATTGGAGTGGAAACGTAGAAAGTCCCAGGGGTTTTTGAGCGTGCAATCGTAGACTCCAATATTCAGCCAGTTTCAGACACACGTTTTACCAAATAAATCCAGTTTTTGGCACTGCCGTCGCATTTTTAAAACTTAATTTATAACAAAAACGCAGGTTGGCCAGTTATTATACTGTTTATGCCGAGAAATCTAGACTTTTTCGGCTAATAACTATCGCGCGAAAAAATTACCATGCCTTGGAAGAACTTGCTATAGCGACCTAGCACCATGTAGAAAATGCCTCCAGGGTATTCGGCAAACTATAAAAGAGGTTTTAGAACGACAAGTAAATATTTAATGAATTGTTACAACTATTTACATTTCGCTTCATGTTTACATATCAAGCTGGTTCGAGCAGAATGTAAGAATGTTTCATCAGACGGTTTTGTTCTCCCGCATAATACGCTCTGGCCTGTCATTAAACTCGTCTTCAGCAAGAAGGAAACGGCCAGGTATCAAATTTCCGGTGTATCGTAATTAAAGATGGGGAATTGGATACGGTTATTCGAATCGATTCGAAGCAAACGTTATTCGAATCAATCGCAAATCATTCATAGGAACAAAAACTACAACTTTAACGACAAAATGCAATTGATTTTGGTCAAGTTTGACCAAAATCGATTATATTTCGTTGTTAAAATATGAAAATTGTTGCTCTTAGACATGGAGCGTGAAATGAAAATACATTATAACCCACATTTTTTCATTTTAACAATTAAGACTGGTCTAAATACTAAAAATGGGAAATTTGTTATTTACATAAAATTTATGATTCGATCCGATTCGAAACAGATTCGAATTTCAAATGCCTTAATTTTTCCCAGCCCTAATCGTAATGTAATCGTGATTTAACCTACTGACCTACCGCTCTAGTTTGTACAGTAGAGGTACCTTGTGGCGACGCGATATGTTCTGGTTCACAGAAAAGTTTTTTTTTCAAATCGTGAACGAGTGATGAGATGCACTTCCTAACAACCCTTGCCCGGAAATAATTTTCTATTAAATTAGATCATGCTTGATAAACCATGATTAAATAATGACAAAGTAGGTTACAAATAATTGATCAACAAGAAAAGTTTATCTACCTCTGGGGGAGTAGAGCTCTCTGTACCAGGGCTGCTGTGACAAAGCGCGAAAAAGTTTTGAACCAATGTTTATAAATCTTAGCTGCTTCAGGTTATTTGGATCTACCTCGAGTCTTAAACTGTGGTAACCTATAGCAGTATACAATTCAAATTACAACTCTAGAACCAAGACTAGGATTTAAGCAACTCTTTGACAGCTAAGCATAAAGTGAATTGAATAGTAAATACTAGATACAAGGCCTCAAGTGAGTCAGACGTAAACAAAGTAATCAATTATACCAATAACATTTTCACTGACTCATTCATGATTCGGAACTGGTGTCAACTTGAGAGGTCATGATTTGTCATTTGGTTGGCTATAAACTCAGCCTTCCTTTCCCGCAGGGAGAATGACAAGAAATCGTATTCACTTTATGAAAGATATAGGTAACCAGTAAAGGCACCATACCCTATTAAATGGAAACGGTACCATTTTACATTCCATATGCCACTATTTATTAGTAACTCTGAACTGTCACCACACTAAAATTTCATCATAGCTAAATGTTACAGATCTGCTTTTGTCGTCAGAAAAACGAACCGTTGTCCACCTAGTTTTGTTTGTATATCAATCTATCCAGTATCAGTCCCTTTGTGGGCCATCTGTGTCAATACATTAAATAATATTAAACATGAATACTACGGAATTTTACTCACTTCCATCGTATTCATAACATCGTACGTCTACTCTCGACGTTCACCATAAGAATTTTGATCAGGTATACCAGATCCATGGCATCAAATTTTACTCATTGTTTGATGCAAAGCAATATTATTAAACAAATAACAAACAAAACAGCTGCTCAAGGCTTATGTCATAATCTTTCGGCAAGTTTCCATACCCCTGTTACAAATAACGCTGTAGCTAAAGCTCTATATTTTAATATAGGAATTTAACAGCCCTAAATCTTTGATCTTCACACTTACTGAAATTTTAAAAGAATCCCAAGTTGAAATCTGGTGAGATTGAAGGATTGAAGTTTACACCTCACTTGAATTTAATAAACCGTTTATATCCTGAATTTTCTTTTGACATTATCACAATAGTGATTGAAGCCAAATGGGCTGTTACTGCTTCCCTCAGATCTAATATAGTTCATTAGGGTTTGAGAACCCTGGAAATATTGGGTAAATTGCAAAGGAAAGCATTTATAGAAACATTGGAAAATGCCAAAATGTCTTTCATTTAAAATCACATTATATCTTTGTTATGCTCTTAAAAACTTTCATAGTCAATATATTATCGAATTCATTGATATTTATTCAATGAGCTGTGCTTTAACTCATCTTATTATTTAATATACCTATTATTTGTGATTAATATACCTTTTACAGGAGATAAACATAAATAAACATACATATCACTTGGCGGTTTAGTTTGCACTTTTCGTTTTTGGAATACATACTGAGATATGTTTACTTTGAAATTTATTTGTAATAATATGTAGAGTATATCTATATCTTAAAAAACACTGTATGTAAGTCTTGTATAAGTGGAAGTGATATAAGGGTTTTCTAATATTCCTCTATTATTTGTATTTATTTATTTTAATTCTGCATGGTCTCTCGTTTTGATTACTGGTTGTTCTCAAATTCGTTACCTATAATTGTTGAAAAATATTAAAATTACAATACACACAAGTTACATATTACCACAGTCATGAGTTAGACTTGGGCAACATTCTTTGTGCATAGAACTACATAACCTCCATATATTATAACAGTGACATCGTATAGTATTCAGTCTGAATACAACACCGCAAAAAAGCAGATTCCATGAAAAACAGGCAACGCTGGTAAATATTTGACACAAGAAGAAAACTTCCTGTAACCGCGTCAATTTTTTCCTATTATGTGTCTTTATTAACCACAATTTTTAATTGGTGGCAACAAAAATATTACTTCATCGATTTTGATAATTTTTGTGTCGATTGAACTTTGTTTTCACACATTCAATGCACTTTACTACACTATGGGGGCCGAGTTCTGTTTGGGGTTTTTCCGCTCAGATTGCAGTGAATGGTTCTATATTCTGTAGTTGATCTTAGTCTAATTAGTGACCGTTA
This sequence comes from Styela plicata, assembly GCA_963675895.2. Classification (NCBI taxonomy): domain Eukaryota; kingdom Metazoa; phylum Chordata; class Ascidiacea; order Stolidobranchia; family Styelidae; genus Styela; species Styela plicata. The sequence continues at coordinate 3,893,142 of OZ023144.1, read as the reverse complement.
GTTGACTACTTACTTAATAACATGAATTTCAAATACAGTACACCAATAAGAAGTATTATCAATAGTTATCATACTTTGTGGCACTTTTGTTGAAATTTTAAACAAAGGATCAAAAAATATTCCCTAGCATGCTCTGATAATTAGAGAAGCTTTTTCCGTCTTGATCTGTTATGCACCTAGTTGGATTTAAAAATATGAAAGTGACATACTGTAACACTGGTATAAGAGTTTTGGTAATCACTACAAAAAGATTTGTCAAGTATTTATTGCTGTTGATTCACTAGGCTTGTAATTATTTCTCCATTTAATTTGATCAAGAAACTCAAGAATGCGGTAAAATTATGTCCTTGCCTGATTTATATTATGTATATGTATATCGCGCTGTCTTGGGGCTTCCGCACGTTGCTAATTAAACTACTACCTTTCTGTCCTGTATACTTAGTTTTATGTAATCTATCGATATTTACTACCTACTGGATTGTAACCAGGGTCTTCTAAACCAAGCAGCGATCCCAGCAGCAAAATGCTTTGGTGCAGTAATTTCGGATCGTTTACCCTGATAAAACTGTCGAATGTCCCAATTCAGTAAAAATATATTACCTCCACTGCATGTGCTTCCGTCTTCCGGTCTGGTTGCTGTTCTCTATCTGATTCGTTCATCTTTTTTGATCAAAGATATTACATTGTCAACATTCCTCTGAAGCGTCACTCAGGGAACAGCCAATTCTGTTTTCATTCTTGACTGAATGCCTTCGCCACAAGTCCGAAGCTTGCACGTTGGCAGCAATAATCTGATAAATACACATGTCGTGTTATACAGGGTGACAGGGTAACGAGTTTTAATACTTATTTAGCATAACTTGGGGCCGTTCTGACAACTTCAAGAAAGAATTATCACTAGATGTCTGTACATATTCCTGTGTGACTAATTTTCATAAAAATTTGCTCAAACCAAGATAAGGGAAGGGAGGATTTTTAAATGAATAACAAGTAATGAGCTTCATAGATATAAATTCACTAAGTATGAACGAAACTCTGGAAAATAGTAGGTTAATTAGAGATTTGAAACGATTCTAATTAGTTTTCTCCAGGAAACAGCACGGAGAAGAGTTCCAGAACACACAGTTCTCGGAAAAAGGCTTTTTGATAAAGGTGTTTTTGACAAAAGGAAATATCAAATGTAAATTTAGATAGATGAACAAAGGATTTTGCAAACAAGATCATGTGCAGAACTCTCAAAAAAGCATACTTTTTGCAATTGAAACAAAAAGTGTGAGGCAACATCAATACAATGAGACAGACGCGGCAAATAAAATGTATTTGATCTAGGTAAAATAAAAAAAATGTGAGGTTAACAAGACAAATATTCGAATATATTTCGAGAGCAAATACAGACATTTAAAACGGCTTAATACTATGAGTAACTGCGAATAACGCATCAACGGGATTACCGTTTTGTCGTTACATCATCGAGTCGCATTGCTATGCTGGTGGAAGGCTCACCCTTACCGCGAAGTTCGCATGTGCATGTTCGAGGTATGAATCTTTCTCGCTTACTAAAAATATATGGTTTCATTACTGAAAATGATAATCGATTCTCTCTTTTTTTAATATTTTATTTTCGAAATGTTTTGAGATTTGTAATATATTGGGTATAACTCGTTGAACAGTAGTCTACAAACGTAAAAAATCTGATATGGACACGAATATATATCAAGGAAATCAGATCAAAATGTAGAAGTTCCATCCAGGTGTTACTGAAGAATATGGATGTAATGTGTTTTGTAGTATTAAAACTTTATAGTTTTAGTATTGAGTCAATGTATAAGGGTTTGTGCAACAACGAATGCTGGTCGATCATTGGCTTATTACTTGTATAAGCTTGGAACAGACATAAAACAGTCGAAGTGCGTTTCACTTCTTGGTCAGTCTATAGCTTGACCTTATTTCATGTCGTGGTAAATGAGGCTACGATATAGTATTTATGTTTGTTCTATTTATCAATGGAACGAGAATTTGGTTGTTTCAAGTAAGATAAATGAGGCTGGAAAAATCGAAGCATACACAATTCGAATCTGATCGGTATAATTTTTCTTGAATTTCTAATTACGAAAATATACCAAATATTTACATAGTATCGTCATTTTCAAAATGAAGCAAAATATACTTACATATTTACTAGTAATCAAATAGACTAGGCCATTCATTTTCTATTGATAACGCATCCGTCAGGACCGAAATAAAATTCCGGAAATCAAAAATATATTGGTTGTTTTTTGGCATTGAAATATGAAAATTCAGCACTGCCCATGCTTTATAAAACATGTCTGAGCGACATTTAACTGGAGATGTCGTGATAGTTTCATAATTTCGAATCATCAAGTTCGTAACTTCAAACCCGGTGATTGAACGTACCATCTTTTCTTTATTTTTCAGTCGGTTTTTAAAATTTAAGTGGATAGACTCCGTGCGTTATACTACAGTCACCGTATATAAAATATCACATTTTAACATTATTTAATAAGATGTAATTTGTCTTCCTCTAAACCCTAATAGATTACACAAATATACATGAACGAATGTCAAATCAATACAACATATAGTACAGTAAACACGCAAGAATAGCAACAAATAATGAAACCACAACAAACAATTCTTGGTATAATCGTGTAAAAAGCATCGGTGCAACAGTCAAATCGAGAACGGGAGAACCTTTATGAGAATGAGGAAATGGTACATCAGGAATATCTTTGCCAAGAAAATCACATAATGGTTTCCAACTGTTAGAAAAGTCGAATACAAGAAGTTTGTCTTTCGGTGCTTTCTAAATAAATAAGATATGTTTATTAAATATTTATAATAATGTCAATGAATAAATAAAGTTCGTAACTTTACGTTTCGGCGATTTCAAAACTGAAACAGCAAGGCGCGTGGGTTTTTGCCGGTTATTCAACTATTATTTTTTCTATCACAGTTTAGTCTCTACGGCAATGATAGTATTTCAAAAATGAATGCAATTTTTAAAATATCGGTTTAGAATATCATGAAAAATCTCCAAACGTCACCACAATATTTATTAAGCCAAATTTTGTTAATCTAACCCTAATAAGATTATGTCGGCTAGACCTGACTCTACTTGATACAATCAAATGACTGATTCTAAAAAAAAACAAGTAAAATCATTTCCCTCGCGTGTTTTATGACGTTACATGAAATATACCTTTGTAATCGTTGAATTGTGAGTTCTATATATTCTTCTCAAAGTCTCTTCTTCTCGTGTAACATCGCTGAATGTCGATGGACATCCAAATGCTGTTTTGACTAGAAAAAAAAAATATCAATAGAAGTTCTTAAAGCGAAACCAATCATTTTTATATGTTTTGCCAAGAGTAATTCACTGACCGCGTCACGATGGCGATATTCTACAAGGCAAAGAATATTATTTGATGGAAGCGATTGTGTAACGATCTTCCATTTTATAGTTTTATTTCAGCCGCCTCTTACGATATAGAGAAAATCGTTAGGACAATTCTAAAGCGTAATAGATTCATGTTTTACATACAACTTCCTTTCTGAAATTTTCTGAAAAGTCTCCCTGTCGGTGTTATTGCACGTAGAAGAGCTAACAATCTACTGTTTTGAATTTTTGATGCTTGCGCATTCCAACTCTTCAACCAATCATCCTCATTTTTCTTTGTAGTGAGAATTATCTAAAAAAAATTACCATGTAAATAAACAATTAACGGCCAGAGTAACGGGCGATATCAACTTACATGCTCAATAAAGATGTAAAACATAGTCTGTTATTCAATACGATGAATCTTTCGGAACTATGACCGAAAGTTGTATAGTGAACTACGATAGTAGTTGAATTTTGGATTTTGTCTGTTTCGCTTTCATAAATAATACGTTAATCAAAATCAAATCGCTCTTGTTATGAAGTGCATAGATCATCCAACATTGAGCGGGGACCTCCTCCGTAGTAACCCGTGTTCATAGTTGTGTGTCAAAGTCAGTCAAAGTGGCGTGAAAAGCTTAGCATTAAAGCAGATTTGTACCAGACGCAGTAAAGCATTGGTCAAATTTCTTGAAAACATCATAGATATTTCAGCGTTCAATGCAAATTCGGCTGCTCCAATAGAACATAAATGTGAATAGATTTTTATAAAAAATAGGTGATGTTAAGTCTTCTGAAAAATAGGTCAATTAGGTCTGTAAATATTTGATACGCTTTACGAACACTAATACGGACCTGTTGCATCAGGGAATGTCTGGTGTAGTTGCTGCCAGTAAACACAGGCAGGTAGATCAGTGACCACATCGACGTTTTTGTACATTCCTCTAAACATTTCAATTGAAGCTCCTTTCTTAAATATCTCAATCCATTCTTCACCAAAATACATAAAGTTTTCATCAAAATCATACACGGAATATCTTAAAATTCTCAAACAATCTTGCAATGACTTTGTTCCGCATTTAACAAAACTGGCGACAATTACCTTCATTATTAAAATAGTCACAACACAAGTTCAATTTTACCTGTCAATATAAAAAAATGTCATATACCATATCCTTCCAGCAATTCAAATCTTTTCCGTCTATAAATGGCCTCTGGTTCAGGACGCTGGTCACGGTGATCCACTCCAAGGCTGGCTATAAAAAGTTGTAATGCACTAAGTATTGCACCTCTTGCAATCGCTTTTAGCGGAATTCCCCCAGTAAAATGCCTTTCAATAGAGTTTCCACCACCACTCAAAAACAAGGGTCATCTCTCTTTACATCGTCGAGTCAAGATCGAGGGAAGGAAAATGCAATACCACTGGTTGCGAGCCCACAGGGTGCAATTTCAGTGAATCCTACTCTAGTGTGTTCATTTTACCGAACATATTTCGTTAAATTTGCATCCGTTGCTGCAGAATAAAATATCACTTGTCATTTAAATGAATTTTCATTTTATTTTGGTTATGGCTATGCGCCGCAGCTTCGTGTAGACGCATCCGAATGTGTCGTGTATTGATTTTTATAAGTTTTTTTTTTTTTTTTTTGAGTTTTACTAATAGACGAACGTCAGTTGCTGATTTGAAACATTATGGAGTATGATTTATGTTCCTGCGGTTTATACAAACCAATATTAAATACAGAAAAGGACCAAATCCACACCCTTACTCAGTAATTTTGATTCATCATATTTACTATTATGGATATTATGCAACAACATTTCACTAACGTCTTATCATAGTATATATGTCCATTTTGAAACAAATATGAAATGACACATGTTTCACTTCATTACATGAGAAGTTTCGTCCAGTAAATTTTATGTCTCAAACTAATTCTGCATCAATATTCCACGGATTACCATCTCCGATCATCCATTGAAAAAACTAGTATTGCAGCCAAATTATCTATAAACACGATAAAAAACCAACTATAAAGCACTGTTGAAACTACGCACAAAGCGAGCAGATAAACCACATATTACACCTACGCCCACTTGTGGCGGTTTTTGCTTGCTATCCCCATTGAAAAATATTCAAACAAAGTACACACTTTTTAACACGCACATGTGCAGATTGAAGCAAATAATACCTCAGCAAATTATTATTTCAACGTTCGAAAAGGTGATAAAATTGGATTTAGACGTTTTAAGAGTCAAAAGGTTCCTAGCATGAAGCATAATAATAACACGCATTTTGGCATTTTCTTGTCAGCTTAATACTTTTTTGGGGTTCAGAGCTTGGTGGGGGATGCATATTGCATACCGTATAAGTTGCAAATATGGTTCATGCATAACTGCTGAAAATGTTCGAAGGTGGGCACTAAAGGACTACTAGAGATTGGAGTGGAAACGTAGAAAGTCCCAGGAGTTTTTGAGCGTGCACTCGTAGACTCCAATATTCAGCCAGTTTCAGACACACGTTTTACCAAACAAATCCAGTTTTTGGCACTACCGTCGCATTTTTAAAACTCAATTTATAACAAAAACGCACATTGACCAGGTATTATACTATTCATGCCGAGAAATCCAGACTTTTTCGGCTAATAACTATCGAGCGAAAAAATTTACCATGCCTTGGAAGAACTCACTATTGCGACCTAGCGCCATGTAGAAAATGCCTCCAGGGTATTCGGCAAACTATAAAAGAGGTTTTAGAACGACAAGTAAATATTTAATGAATTGTTACAACTATTAAAATTTCGCTTCATCTTCACATATTAAGATGGATCGAGCAGAATGTAAGAATGTTTCATCAGACGGTTTTGTTCTCCCGCATAATACCCTCTGGCTTGTCATTAAACTCGCCTTCGGCAAGAAGGAAACAGCCAAGAATCAAATGTCCGTTGTATCGTAATTAAGGGTAGGGAATTCGATACGGGTATTCGAATCGATTCGAAGCAAACGTTATTCGAATCAATCGCGAATCATTCCTAGGAACAAAAACTGCAACCTTAACGACGAAATGCGATTGATTTTGGTCAAGTTTGACCAAAATCGATTATATTTCGTTGTTAAAATATGAAAATTGTTGCTCATAGACATGGAGCATGAATTGAAAATACATTATAGCCCACATTTTTTTATTTTCACAATTGAGACTGGTCGTAATACTAAAAATGGGATATCTGTTATTTACATAAAATTCATGATTCGATCCGATTCGAAAAAATTATTCGAAACAGATTCGAATTCCAAATGCCTCAATTTTTCCCAGCCCTAATCGTAATGTAATCGTGATTTAACCTACTGACCTACCGCTCTAGTTTGTACAGCAAAGGTCCCTTGTGGCGCACGATATGTTCTGGTTCACTGAAAAGTTTTTTTTTTCAAATCGTGAACAAGTGATATGATGCACTTCCTAACGACCCTTGCCTGGAAATAATTTTCTAATAAATTAGATCATGCTTGATAAACCATGTTTAAATAATAACAACGTAGGCTACGAATAATTTTTCAACAAGAAAAGTTTATCTACTTCTGGGGGAGTAGAGCTCTCTGTACCAGGGCTGCTGTGACAAAGCCCGAGAAAGTTTTGAACCAATGTTTATAAATCTTAGCTGCTTCAAGTTCATTTGGATCTACCTCAAGTCTTAAATTGTGGTAACCTATAGCAGTATATAATTCAAATAACAATTCTAGAATTAGGATTAGGCTTTAAGCAACTCTTTCACAGCTAAGCATAAAGGGAACTAAATAGTAAATACTAGATACAAGGCAACAGGTGTGAGCCTGACGTAAACAAAGTAATCAATCAATACATAATCAATCATACCAATAACATTTTCACTGACTTATTCATGGTTCGGAACTGGTGTCAACTTGAGAGGTCATGACTTGCCATTTGGTTGGCTTTATTCTCAGCCTTCTTTTCCCGCAGGGAGAATAACAAGAAATCGAATTCACTTCATCAAAAATATAGGTAACCAGTACCGGTACCGTACCATATTAAATGGTAACGGCACCATTTTGCATTCCATATGTCAATATTTATTAGCAACTTTGAACTGTCATCATACTTAAATGTCACCATGGCTAAATGTTATAGATCTGCTTTTTTTGTCAGTAAAACGGATTGTTACAGCAGTCAATCCCTGAGGTGCATAGTTTTGGCTGCTGTATTCCTAAAATACTGCTCAACTCTGAACTTGGATTCAATATACAGTTTAAAAAAACTCGTGTTTCCATTTTAATATTGTAAAGAAAGTTATGTATTGCAAATTCTTGATTGGTGACATGAATTTCCCTGATATTTCAATAGACAAGTAAATTCATAAATCCCACGATAAAGAGTCATGAAGTGAATATAACAAATAGAAACTGCGGTAAATGATATTGAATCACAGTGGCTCTGGGGTTAATGCCGAATCAACATATTTACATAGCCTTAAACAACAAACAAATATTCAACACCAGTTAACAGACAAAGAAATTCTTACCTAAATAGTACATCTTTCGTAACATGAATCAGTTATCAATGCAATATTACACTACCATATTACGCCAATAACAGACATGCGACCCTATAACTCTAAAGTAACATAAACTATTGGAACATCAATATCTCGCATGTAATAGAACAACACATGCGAGAAAAGTCATACTTGACTAAACATATTGTCGAGTCATCAATCGAGTTACCAACTGAAGGAATACCACAGTAAACCACTGTAGTAACATGGCTCTCCTGCGAAATGATGAACTCTTCTACAGGACATTTCGCACACATTAAATTCACTTAAACATAAACTACAGTACTGTGCAGTAGAATAATAAAATAGAACATTATGCAACGAAATCAGTGAAAAAATAAAAGTTTACTGGAAACTGTTATATGAAATGGTAGACACAGCTCATATTATTCAAAAACTTAAGGCACATTGCGACTATCAATTTTAACGCTTCATCAAATTAAGACATTATACATTTTCTCTTTCAGTCATCTGACAGCACAATATCACCAGGCTTGAAGTTTCTTTGATTTTGTGACCACTTATATCGATACCGCAAGCTATGAATATATTCATTTCTCCACCTTTTCCGAAATTCGTTGGCCATGTATTGGACTCTTCTCCAACGTCTCCGAGAATATAAGTCGGGTTTTCCAAATTCTCCAGGAGGCGGAAGAAATACCTTTGATTTTATTGTCTGGAGATGATTGAGAGTTAGTGGAGCGAGAGCACTAGCATCGGAGAGGGGATTTAAGGTGAGTGGTCTTGAATTTACAATATTTTCGGCTTCACAACAAAACGTACGAAAACTTTCATCATCCAGCTGCGTTCAGCGATGCCGAAGAGGGTCCAACACTGACCGAACCGTTCTGATCTGCCTCTCCCAAACTCCTCCCGTGTGACTAGCACTCGGACTATTGAATTTGAATTCCCTCCAGTCAAAATTTTCCCACAGTAAAAATTCTTTGATTTTATTTTGATTCATTTCTAATAATGCCTTCATTAATTCGTTCTTGCATCCAATTATATTCGACCCACAATCTGATCTTATAAGTTTTATAGACCCTCTTCGGCAAACAAAATCGCCGCAATGCATTTATAAACGCATGAGTTTCAAGAGAATTTAAAGTTTCTAAATGTATGGCTCTTGAAGATAGGCATGTAAATAAAACACTATAGCGCTTCACTTCTGATCTCTTTTCTTTTACGAAGAAATGTCCAAATATATCCAGTCCACAAAAGGTGAATGGTGGAGCCTCTGTTAGACGATCTGCAGGCAAATCAGCCATTTTTTGTACTTGTGGCATTCCTCTCCGGTGCTTGCACACAACACAGTTCATAATATGATAAGTTACCGCAGAGGACCCTCCGCAAATCCAGTATCCTTGCTGGCGAAGCCGATTGTGCGTAAAACCACGCCTTGAATGACACGTCTTCATGTGATGATGCTCAAATAATAATTTAGTCAAATGACTCCTCCTTGGAAAGATGACAGGGTGCTTAACCTCTTCACTCAGTGAGACCCATGCTTGTATCCTTGATCCCACTCTCATTATGCCATACTAATCCAAAAGGGGGTTAAGTCGAAATAATGTGCTCATTTTGATCATGTCCCTTTGTGTGGAACATGTAGTATTGCTGGCTTTACCAGATGACATCTTACTTATAAAATCAATTTCCCTTTTAAAATGTCCTTCACTATCTGAGATTCGGCTTGTATCAAATGCTCGGACCTCAAATTTATCATCCTTGAGAATTTTTGATTTCAACTTTCGTACATAGAGAATACAGTTTGCAACAGCACGCACCAACACTTGCCAAGAAGAAAACCGCTTCAGTCTCTCAGACTCCAAATAGTTAGGCATAGTGTCAATTTTATGCGAGGCAAAACATGTGGCCTTTTTCATTGCTTCTTTCAAACAATTTTCAGTATTTTGATCAAGGTCTTTTCCATTTCTCATCTGGTTGCCATAAAAATTCAGGTCCCCTTATCCACTTCGAATCATTAATAAGTTCACGCTCACTGAAGTCTTGAATGTGTTGTACGCGATTCGCGACGTACACATGAAACCTTTTGGCACTAATATTGATATATCCCAACACTACTTTGCTATCCACCCAATGAAATACTTTCATATTTTCATAATCAAGTTCTCGAATTATAAAGTCACACATATTCGCTGAAATAACTGCAGCAGTTAGTTCCATACGAGGAATCGTTATATGTTTCAGAGGGACAACCCGAGCTTTCCCTATTACGAATGCACAATGAATTCTGCCATTCTCGTTTGTCAATCTAAGGCATACACACATTGACCATATCCGTGTTCACTCGCATCAGCAAAACTATGATTTTTCGCATTAATCACTTTACCAAATCCTTCCGGTTTGTAGAACCTAGAGATTTTGAGGCTTTCTAATTCCAAGATTTCCATCGTCCCAATCACATTTTTCTCGACAAAGCTCCTGTAAAATCATTTTTCCACGCAGAACCACTGGTACTACGAATCCGACTGGGTCGAATATAGAGCTCACTATAGATAATACATTTCTTCTGGTGATAGGAAGCTCCCTGACTAATCTTAAACTGAAAAACATCAGACTCAATACACCATGCAATGCCCAATGTTCTCTCGATTGGAAGAGGATCCACACTGACATCAACCTTCTTAATATCCTTGGTTCGGTCATCATCAGGTATAGTTTTCAGCACAGCACGACTATTGGATACAAAGTTATGCAACTTCAAACCAGATGTGGCACAAATTTCTGTGCTTTGCTTAATAATGTCAATAGCTTTCTTTTCAGAAGAAAGGGATTTCAATCCATCATCCCTGTAAAACTCCCGCCGAATGAAATCCGCTATTTCTGCCCCATATTTAGCTTCTCCATCATCTGCACAGCGTTTGCGACCAAAGTTCGCACACCCTCCGAATGGATGCTCCCAATGGATGACTTTTCATTCGGAATTCCACAATCTCACTGTTAATATCATTATCTTTCCACCACAGAAAGCGAAGCAGATTTCTATCTTCATTCTTCACATAAAATTGATTGAACATAGCTTTTATGTCACTTGCAATAGCAATTGGCTCTTGACTAAAACGAAGCAAAATTTCCACCAAGTTGGACATCAAGTTCGGACCAGTCAACAAATAATCGTTCAAAGACACACCATCATGAACCACTGAACAATCAAAAATGACTCTGATTTGATCTGTTTCCTTTTATGGTATATCGATGAATGTGGAATATAATTGACTTTCCCATTCTGAAACTGTAGTTCTTCAATCGGAAACTTTTCTGCACAGTCTCTCAAGGTATTAGTCATAAACCCAACGTAATCGTTTTTCATTTTCTCATTTTTGAATAATCTTCGGCTCAGTTTAAGGAGTCGTCGCATGGCTAATGGTTTGTTATTTGGTAAAGAGACCTTGTTCGATTTCAACGGAAGCGGCATTATGTAATGACCGTCCATATCCTTCTCTATATTATTGGCCATTATACTCAAGATTTGAGAATCATCCAGAGAGAGTTCACTGTATTTATTCTCCCGATCGACAAATACCAGCCCAAACATTTGTCGTAGGCGTTGGGGCTGAATAACTTCTTTTCCTTTCGTCAACATAGCGAATTTGCGAATAGTGTTTCCTGTGAACTACTTTTACACTGAGAGTATACTTCCGTCTTTACAAGATGTGAGACCGTCAGGTTCCCTGAAATAGAAGTAGGCTTTTTACTCAACCCTACTATTCCACAACCCAATATAGATTTTTGGGCATATGGTTGATCGCTTCTACCTGCTATAATTTTTCTTGGTCTCAGAATGTCAGGGACATTATTTCCCAACAATAATCCGACAGGGACAGTTGGGAAGATAAGGTCATATTTTTCCTGCAACCTTTTCAGGATGAGACTATACTCGGGCTTGGATGGAGTAGGTATTTGCGACCGCTGGACTGGAATTTCCTCGCGAATATAAACTGGAGGTAAATCCATGCACACCTTTTGATTATAACTCAAGACTTAAAGATTCGTTATCTTGTTAGTTTCAATTGCCACATTACTTTTAAACATGGTCGAAAGACCCATATGAGTACTCTGGCCTGAGAGAGCCTTTCTCTGTCTTGTTTATTTTTATCTCTGATCCACACAGGTAAATTCATGGAAAGGTCCCACTCACCCTTACTCGAACCGTCAGTATCGTCATCGGCACTGGTACACAGAGATGTTTTTACTTTTGTTTCCTCATCGCTTCTATGTAAGCAAGTCATATGATTCCTTTGACATATCTTGCGTCGCGCTCTTCCTTTATAATTGCGTGCAAAATGACCGTCTCCACCACCACATGAAAAACAAAAATTTTTGTCTAATATAAATTTCCTTTTATCTTTCCCTGAAAGTTCACAGAATACTTCACAATCTTGGAAATTATGAGACATGTGGCAGTATTTACATTCTCTTTCATGCTCTTCATCGATTGTGGTAGAAAACGCAAATGCACTTGATTTTTTTTTGATTCCGGAGCTGCCTTATTATGACCTATTTTTATCTCCTTTTTAAGATCAGATAATTCTGGGATATTAGCATTTTCAACCTCGTCGTACACAAATTCTACCTATTTATCGAATGAAGGATATGCGTTTTCATTTCCTTGGTCTCTTTTGAACTTTCGAACCTCGTTTCGCCACAAATTGATCAAATTATATGGTAATTATGCTACTATATTTGTATTTTCTTGTGAGAAATCTAGTATGCCCAGGCAATTGAATCTCTTTTTCGAAGCTAAAGTTGGTTTTGAAAATCTGAAAGTCCTCTCAAAGCTATTGGGTCATGTGGGGTTATATTCGGCCATTCTTTTAGTTTTGTGGAAAAGGCCTTACCCAACAAATTTGAATTGCCATACCTTCGCTTCAGTTCACTCTTTGCTTTCATATATGTGTCCTCGGTTTGCAACAGTAAGTAACTTTCCACCAGGTTCTCCAGCGAAATACTGTCCAAGCAAATTTAATTTTTGTTCTACACATACAACATTGTTCTCGATCAATCCATTGAAAACTGTTTCCCATGATGGGTATTTAATCACTTCGCCACGAAACAATTCGACTTTGACATCAGGTAATCTCATTGATGCTGGTCCACCTTGGGCCAAACTCATGGATCCAGAATACGCAGGCAATATCTCCTTTTCGTCTCTGAACACTGGAAGTCGAGACACCTTCGGTGTAGTGTTATGGGCGAAGTCGTCAAATAAAGACTGTGATGGTGTTGCTTGCTGATGATGTGTTGTTCTATCTGCCATAAAATAGCAAGGATACGATTGATTATAAACATGAGATGAGTTCTATCTGCCATAAAATAGCAAGGAAACGATTGATTATGAACATGAGATGATTGGAAAGTATGTTGACCTGCTACTTGCTCCATGCACGTAGGTATAGGATGGCTACAAAACATTGGTGATGGCTCTCCGTGATGACTCTGATACTCTGTAACTTGATGCTGTTGCAATGGCTCTCCGTAACATCTCAGGTACTCTGTAACCTTTTCATTCACACTCGACCTTGTCGAATTATTCAAATGTTCAGCGACATCTTCCTCGTCGAGAACTTTCAAGCATGCTTCATTTTTTTCTATTTCTCGTTGAACTTCTAGGTGTTGCTTTTGATAACGCAATCTATCATATTCTCTGTTCAATTCTTCTTCTTCTATGCGAAATGTTTGTTTGATTTTAAGTTTAGCTAGATTAGTTTTTTGTTTGAGACGAAGCGAAGCAATACTTGCATCGCTTCGCTGTGAATTTTGGCTTTTTCGACTGCAACAAAAATTGCACTCTGATCCTGAGACAGAAGTTATATCATCCATCTCCTTAGCAGTGGCTCCTTGCATCCTGCGACTGTTTTTAGCAAAAGGCCGAAGATCAACATTAGGTAGGCCATCGGTTTCTTCATCCCTCTTTGCTGTAGTTATTGTTTCTTTGGGTTTCCTTGATAGACTCAATACAGTCATTTCACTGCCAACATCGTTTTCCATATTACCAGCAAACATTTCCGCGAGAGTAGCATCTTTTTTCGTGGCTATATAAGTACTTTGGTCACTTGACAATAATTTGTCCATGATACTGAATAGCTTTGACCTGTTTACAAACTTCTTTTCCAGTGTGTCATTGAAGATCCAGCAATGCAGCAGTGTTGCTATCAGTTACTGCTATAGCAGTCAATCCCTGAGGTATATAGTTTTGGCTGCTGTATTCCTAAAATACTGCTCAACTCTGAACTTGGATTCAATATACAGTTTAAAAAACTCGTGTCTCCATTTTAATAATGTAAAGAAAGTTACGTATTGCAAATTCTCGATTCGTTGATGACGTTAATATTCCTGATATTTCAATAGACAAGTAGATTCATAAATCCCATGATAAAGAGTCATAAAGTGAATATAACAAATAGAAACTGCGGTAACTGATATTGGATCACAGTGGCTTAATGCCGAATCAACATATTTACATAGCCTTAAACAATAAACAAATATTCAACACCAATTTACAGACAAAGAAATTGTTGCCTAAATAGTCTACATTTCTCGCAACATGAATCAGTTATCAATACAATATTAAACCACCATATTATGTCAATAACAGACATGCGACTCTAAAGTAAACTCTAAAGTAACATAAACTGGAACATCAATATCTTGAATGTAATAGAACAACACATGCTAGAAAGGTCATGCTTGATTAAACATATTGTCGAGTCATCAATCGAGTCACCGTCTGATGGAATACCACAGTAAACCACTGTAGTAACACGGATTGTTGTCCACCTAGTTTTGTTTATTTATCAATCTATTCTGTATTAGTCCCCTCGTGGGTAATCTGTGTTATTACATTAAATAATATTAAACATGGATGCTAAGGCATTTTACTCACCTCCATCGTATTCATAACCCGTACTTCTACTCTTGACTTCACCATAAGAATTTTAATCAGGTATACCAGATTCATTGCATCAAATTTTAGTCATTGTTTGATGCAAAGCAATGTTATTAAATAAATAGCAAATAGCTGGGAATCCCCCCGGAACGCCTGGCTGATTGTTAAGCTATTAACTCGACCTTTATATATTTACTACGTCTGAGGTCTCACATGAGCAATGATAGGACTCTTCGCAATTAATTTGTTTCTGTACTCTATTTTTTCTCATCTATTAATTTATCTTACCGTTAGCAATGTTTTGTCCCTTCTATTGTAATTTTTTTTTCTTTTCACATCACTCCATTTTGGTGTTACAGATTTGATGATGTTTTTCGTCCTTCGCGTCTCCCTCCATAAGTTGATATCCACCTGTATTGTTATTTTTATGATATATAGTAAAATAAACCTGACTTGACTCATGAAATTGAATGGAGGAAAATAATTGAAAAGGGTTCTTCAGTGAAGATGTTAAAGAGAATTTATAAAAAATGTCGATGCTATCAGTGACCTTCCGGCTTGTGTTGAGCAATTCATCATAATGCACATCATAGCTTTACAACATTTATACCACCGACTGGAAGAAGATTAGTGAATTAGTGAAAATTCACATGTTATTTGAATGAAATAAGTCTGTATACATATATTTCGTATTGGCAAACCAGTATAATTAAGCAAGAGTGGGGAGAAACGAGAAAATTTGATTCTAAGTTTGAGTCAATTTAAACGATTCTTTACGTCCAAGGGTTAAAGTGGGAGGTATTTACATGATACTCGTGTTTTACAAGTAGGGCCGAGTCCGAAATACGGACTTACGGGCGAAATAGGGGCGATCCGCTGGTCACTAGATCTTCGAAGAGACGGTTCATATTTTTATATTGTGTGCTTCCACGCGCTAAGTACAATGCTGTGTGCTTGCTTGATGGCGAAACGGTCGAGTATCTAACTTTCGGGCAATACCGAAACGGGCTGAGTCAGCGAGTCAGGCTCGAGAAATCATTTTAAATTATATCCTCATTTCAAGACAACTTACCATTTTCCCCGGAACAAATCTTAAATCAATATTTAATAAATTAATAATAAAAATAAAATTTTAAAACAATTTTACAATATTAAATTTTTTATCAAAGTTTGGCAAAACGTTTTTTTCGTGAACAACCTGAAGTCGGCAACTCTCTTACGGAACTTACTTCTGTAAAGTGAAAAATATTGATTACTCATCAATCCATAAAACGAAATTCAGATAGCGTTTGTATTCAGTCAGTCACAGTTTATGCTTACGTTTTTGTCGCCTGTACCTGGCACAATTAATACTTAATTTAAAGATCAAATAATTTTTCCGATCACCGAAAAACTTTGTCTAAAATGTTAATTGGCGGGTACAAGAGGAGGAATGCTTATAGAGTTTTATTTTGTATTTTATCTTGAATGAATTTCCGCAATCCACAAACGGTAGGAAATATTGGATGAAGATTTTATAATCTACTTTCGGATTGACTACCAAGAAGCAAAGAAGTGTGTGGTTTTACTTCCACTCGGAGCATTTAATTCTTTCCACTGAAGCAATCCGGAAAGCAATATTCCCAGTTTGGCGTTATATTGTATATCTTTACTTACCAAGCTTGTCCCTTTAAAAGGCCAACAATAGATAAGTGTTCTTTATTGCTCGAACTCATTGTAATAATACTCGTAGATCTTTGTTTATGAGGCTTTTATATCACTATGCAAAGCTCAACTCATTGTAGTTGCGTGTGGCTAGCAAGCAGAAACTAGAATGAATATCAAGAAACAAACGTAACTAAAAATGACTCAATAGAGACATCTAGCGGATATCACTACACCCCGCATTTTCCCTAAGAAAACTGTTTGTTCATACATATAAAAATCACAACGTTCACAGAAAAGAAAAATTAGCAATTATGGTAATAGTTTATCTGTGAACTACTGGGCAGGATGCAATGAGTTAATTCTTGATATCTGAGTGGATTTTTGATTGATCTTCCAGACCGGGTTGTCATATGTTGAGGACTTTCTTGAGCAGCAGATTCTTCCATATCAGGTTCATGATGATTTGAAGTTTGATTCGAAATATCTTCGTCAGTTGCTGCTTTTTTTCTATGTTCTTTATTGGGTTACTCATTGCAGCATTCGTATTTGTTGTAGTATTTCCAAATTCTCGTAAATGAACTCTATTTCTGACAAGTTCTCTTCCTGCAGCAGTTTGTACTTTATTACATTGATCACTTTCCCTGGATGTCACTTTTGCAGGAAACCATATTTTCTTTTCTTTACCAAGCACTCTGATCATTTGACCTTGATATAATGGTAAGAGGAAGGAGTTTGGTATGGATATCAGCATAACCCTTGTGTTTGTTCAGAGTACTTTCAATATGTTCTTTGTAATGTTCTGGCACAATATCATTAAAATGACTTGGTAAAACAGTCGAGATCGGTCTACCAAACATCAATTCAGCAGGGCTTGGTAGAGTACTATTTATTGGTGTTGCTCATACATTTAGTAAAGCTATATTATGTCACCACCAGACTTCAAACATTTCTTAATGATAGGTTTTATATATTTTATCTGGCGTTCAATAAAACCATTTCCTTGGCTATGTCTCGGTGAACTTGTAACATGATTTCTTCCCCATTCTGAACAAAATTCATTATACTTCGATAAATATTGAGGACCCATATCTGAACACACTTCCCTTGGTTTCCCTAGAATGCCGAATATTTCTTTGGTTACTGATATAACAGCTGAAGCAGTCGTTGAGGACATTTGTTTGACAATTGGGTATCGACTAAAATAATCACTTATTATCAAAAAGTCTTTACCTTCAATTTCGAAAAGATCTGTTCCTAACTTCACCCGTGGTCTGATTGGTCGTTCATGCATGATCATAGGTTCCCTAGGTCAGTGCTCCGCAACCTTTTTTCACTCGCGACACACTTATGAACTTGCGAAATTCTGCGACACACCTCAACTAAAAATGTAACTGAAAAATTTAGGGAATACAAGGAACGCATTATGATTTATTTTAATGAGATATTTGTGCTTGTTTTAATGAGCACAATCGCTGTACATTTGGCTCAGTGCTCGAAAGAGCAACTCGAAGTTTTCCATAAAGTTCTTTTAAGCAGGATCGTCGTCTATCGTCCACACAAATTAGTTGCAAAATTGTGAAAAATTGGGGGAGAATTTCAATAGCTGTCTTTGAAATTTGCTGATGTTCTTCGGCAATAGAAATCCAAAACACATCAGGTGGAACTTCGCTGGATTTTAATCTCAGACTTCTGTCGTTTCTTACTTCTAAAAAGTTTTCTTGAATATGCAGGGACAATTCTTTCGTTGATATTTCAGCATTAGCCACAAAAGCATTTCGGATCCAATTGTATTTTTCCGTGTCAATTGTGGGGAAGTAATGGTCATACTTCTGCAGTAACAAAGTCAATTGTTCTTGAGCCAAATCCAATACGAACTTCTTGTATATGTTTTTTTTTTTTTTAATTTGGTTGCTTCCTGGAAATATTTCTGACTCGTCTTAACTCATTCTGCCAGAGTACAATTTTCTGTATGAACCCATTTGATTTGCAGAACATGTCAATATGTTTTCAATAATACCTTGCTTTTTTATATGGAGTTCATTCCTGTGTTCAAATATGTCAGTCATATATGCGAGTTTAGCTTTCCAATGATCGTCTTCGGGATGTTGGTGCAATTCATGCTGGTTCAGATTTAATAAGAACTGACTTACTTCTTGTCCGAGCTCAAATAGCCTCGCGAGAACTTTTCCTCGAGATAGCCAACGCAAAGAAGTGTGAAATAATAGTGATTAATGTTCAGATCCCATTTCTTCGCATATCAATGAAAAAAGCGCGAATTTAAAGCTCTTGCTTTAGTGAAGTTTACGATATGGATGCAATCGTTCATCGTTTTCGACAGTTCCTTTGGTAAAATTTTGATCATTAAGGCTCTCCTATGTATGCAGCATTGCGTAATTTGTGCTGTGGGATTTTGACGTTTAACCCATACAGCAAAGCCACTGTTTGCGCCCATCATCGCTGGAGCACCATCGACGCAAATGCTGATGCAGTTACTTACTCCAATGAATGCCATGCGTTGAAAAAAACTCGTTCGTTACTCGAAAAATTTCTTGACCACTAGTTCGTTCTGGAAGTTCTTTGCAAAATAAATACTCTTCTGTTATAGAATCATCATCGACAAAACGCACTACACTTAGAATCTGTGCTTTTTTGTTAATGTCTGTTGTTTCAACGATCTGAAGAAAAAATTTGCAAGAAGAAATTTTTTAATTGAAGTTTTCCCCAATAGTATGCGTTTTTTCTGATGTGCAACCAATTTCGCGATGTGATAACTTACTTCTAATGCTTTTTCCGAGACTGTGAAAGACGACTTCATAAAGTGCTTTTGTTTCTTATTTTGACTCAAAATTCGCTGGAAGAATCCTTGACGCTTGTTGGCATGGCCGGCATGTTTTGTTTTTAAGTGGCGAATAAGTTTATTTGGAACCATTGCTTGATTAGCAAGTTGCTCTCCACAAATTACACATAGTGGTTTCGGAGCCTCTTCGCTGCCACACCAAGAAAATCTATACATAATATAATGTCCACTGTATTTCCCTTTAACAAGTTTCTGTTTTTTACAATGCCGCTTGTGCTGGGTACATTTATCTGACTCATTATCACTTGTTCCTGTTGTATTTATTCATTGTACGGCCTTACAAGGTATTGCTAATTTTAAACAGCTGTCAAATTTTACTTATTCAACTTCAATGCTAATAGACAATGCACTGACTACCGAAAACTTACTGACTAACTGTTTGAAACCAAGTCACGTGCTGAAAAAAAACTTCAATTATAAAGTACAAAACGTCACAAATGCACAGTGGGCAGTTTGGAATTTGGATTTGAGAATTGTCTAGCTGTTGTAACGATCAAATTTGCAAAGGTTGAAAGGTCTTCTTCATCAGAAAAAAAGTATGTTCGGATTGCTTATTGAATAGTTACACCGCGACACACCCGGCCTCGTCTCGCGACACACCGGTTGCGGAGCACTGCCCTAGGTTGTTGTGGTTGACGTTCCTGGCAGTAAACACAACTTTTGCACATCTTTTCAATGTCCCAGGTCCAGTAGACATTTTCCCTTGCTAAACGTCTCGTCTTTTCGATTCCCTGATGACTTTGGTGTAGTTGTTCCAAAATTCTTTTCCTCAACGGTACCGGAACCAAAACTTGTTTTCCTTTGAAAATAATTTCATTTTCTAGAGCCAATTCATCTCGGTAGTTCCAAAATTCACGTAAATCAGTAGGTAGGGATTTAATATTATCTGGCCATCCCGTGTATATGATTTCTGAAAGTTGACGTAAAATTGGATCACTGGCTGTCATGACACGAATTTCACTTTGTTTCTGGTCTGAAAAATTCATCATGTCAATTTCGATATTGGCATTATCAAGTGAAATGGAATCAACATGGCAGTCCAGTACAAATTCTTTATTCTTCTCTTGATTCGGTAGTCGCGATAATGTATCGGCTAATATAAGTTCTGAACCTGGACAATATTTGGTGTCATAATCATAACCTTGAATTTTCAACAACATCCTCTGCAACCGTGGTGGAGCTGAATGTATCGGTTTCTTGAAAATTGTTTGCAACGGCTTATGATCAGTCACAATCAAGAAATGACGACCATATAGAAAATGGTGAAATCGTTGAACTCCATGAATGACAGCTGAGCATTCCCTTTCTATATTGCTATAGTTTGACTGTGTTTCGGTCAAAGCTTTGCTAGCAAATGAAACAGGTCCATTTTTCTGAAATAAAGCTTCTCCCAATCCTTTCATGGATGCATCAACTTCAACAGTGACCGGTAATTTCGGGTCATAGTATTGAAGACCGCTACTTAATGAAACAAGTTGCTTTATAGATTTGAAAACTTTGTGGTGGTCTTCACTCCAATTGAATGGAACATCTATTTCCAACATATCCCTGAGAATCCCTGTCTTCTCAGAAAAGTTAGAAAGATGTGAAGCTAAATAAGTTGACATTCCCAAAAATCTCTGCAAATCTGACTTGTCTTGGGGGGTTGGCATATTGATTATGTCCTCCACCTTTGCAGAATCAGGAAAAATACCTTTGTCTGTGTATAGACAACCAAAAAATAAAATTTGATTTGTTTTGATAACACACTTTTCAGCATCAAGCACAAGACCTTTACTTCTCGCTATGTGGAGAAATTTGATAAGACGCTGATCATGCTCTTTTTCATTTTTGCCATAAATTACAATATCATCAGATATACCTAAACAACCATCCCATTTCTCGATAATATCATCCATACGCTTTTGAAAAACGTCTTCGCTGACTGAAAGGTCAAAAGGAAGGCGTAAAAAGCAGTATCTTGAAAACGGTGTTCTGGTAGTGGTTGAAAGCTGTGATGATTCATTCAACTTTACACTCCAGTATCTTGACTTTGCATCAAGTTTGGAGAAGTATTTTGCTTTAGAAAATGCTGGTGTGATTTCCCCCACAGTGGGTATTTTGTGAGGACAACAGTTAAGAGCTTGGTTAAGTTTCTGAGGATCTAAACACATTCTCAAACTTCCATCTTTCTTGATAGAATATGTCATTGAAAACACCAATCACTATGTTCAGTGACTTTTCGAATTACACCTAGCTTCTCCATTCTACCCAATTCTGCCTTGATTTTGTCTTTGATATGAATTGAACATCCTCTAGGTGTATCAATGAATGGAATCGCATCTGGTTTCAGGTATAATTTTTCCTTTTCTTTGGAATTTGCTATCCCTTCAAAACAATCAGGAAATAATTTATTAAGCTCTTCTACCGATTTGATATCAGTATTCATCAATTTGTCATAGCTTGAATCCTGCTTGATCAGGCTCGGAATATGTTCTCTCATTGCTTGAGGATCTTGCTTGGTGCAAGTTTGAGTAGAATCTATATTCAGTGTGATCAAATCTAGAAGTTTGCAGGTAGGTAATCCTAATACAGCAGGACCAGGTAAATCTACAACGTAAAATTTTTGTCGTTTAAGCACAGTATCGCTTCTTTTGCGTAGACATAGATTGAGGGATCCAAGACATTTTATCGTTTTGCCAGAATATCCTGTTAACTTGACATGTGCTTCAGGATTCACTATGTCTAATATTTGACGTCGTCCGAACATTTGTCTGAAAGTACGAACAGGTAGTGTATTGCCTCCAGCTCCTGTGTCTATTTTTACAGAAAGCTGACCTCGTACAAGTGGATTTTGATGCATCATGAGCACTTCTGTAAATGCTTCATTTTTGGTGCATGTAGAAAATGATAAATCACTCACTTGAATACCATCAAATTTTGTTTGATATGCAGATTCACTTCTTATTTCATCACTGAGGTGCATTTCATCTTGGTTTGTAGATGAACGTTGATAATTTCTTCTGTTCGTCGACTTAAATTTCGATGTTCGAAACTTGTTGGCATTACTAGATCTACGAGATTTTCGACATAAGTTTTTCCAGAGGCCTTTGCTGCCGCATGAATGGCATTTGTCATTGTAGGCAGGACATTGTCTCGGTGGATGATTTAGACCACAATTTTGGCATGTTTCCCTAGCTTTGAACATGTCGATATTTGTATTGCTGGAAGTAGTACCCATCCTCAAAAGCGAGGTTTGTGACGACTGAATTGCTTCATATTGCTGACCTTTTTCAAGAACTTCTTGGATAGAATGTCCTTTTGGTTTTGACAGCAGTTCCTTTCTAAAATCGTCAAACGGTGTAGATGCAATTATACTTCCAATGAGTTGTTCGTTTAGCTCTTCATCGGTAAACTCACATCGAGATGCCTTTTCGCGTAGTCTTGAAATGAAACTAGTTATTGCCTCATCTGGTTTCTGGCGTAATTGGCTATATTCCAATCGATGTACAAGAAAGTTGATTTTGACAGAAACATTAATCTGACTTTCAAGTAATTTCCATATTTCAACCGGATTCTTGCATTGATTTTCATTTAATCCTGAATTCAAAATTCTTCGAATTCCTTCATCACCAACAGCAATTTTGATTTTAGTTGCCATTTTTATATTATCAGTCACTTCATGGTCCTCCAGAAATAATTCCATTCTGGCACGGAAAGCTTTAAATGAGTCGGCAAGTGGCTCGTGTTTCCAATCCATCATAGGCATTTTTGACGCCATCTTGGTCAAATATCAGATGAATAGAAGTTGACTGAAAGTTCGAAATTCGCAGAAATGTCAGTGTCGACAATGTGAAATATGTGCCGGTAGACTAAACTATTCGGTAACTTGCCTGTACCTTTTACTCTTCTGGTCAAGCGGCATTTCACTCATAAACATAGGCATAGTTTATTTCGATGTTCGTCCGAAAGCACGCACAAACATACATGCGGCCACAATTTATGCACACATAAAGACGAAGCATCTGGAAAACTGATCAAATCTATATTTCTAAATTGATCATATTCATATATCGAATGACAATTTATCCTGAATGCTGGTGCGTCCATTTCAACAATTTGATTGATTTCCAACAAAAGAACCGTGGTTTTATTATATTCAAAGTCTAAGAGTTTTGTCAATTATTATTATTATTATTGCAGTAGTCTACTCACGTTAGGTAGGCAAATTTCTGTCCAACTTGATCTTTAGATATTTTTCACCGACTGCCATCATGTAATAATACTCGTAGATCTTTGTTTATGAGGCATTTATATTACTATGCAAAGCTCAACACATCGTAGCTGCGTGTGGCTAGCGAGCAGAAACTGGAATGAATATCAAGAAACAAACGTAACTAAAAATGACTCAATAGAGATATCTAGCTGATATCACTACACTCATGTAAATTTAAATACACCTTTGCAGCTGCAAACGCCTTCCAACTTAATAGAGCCTACTAGTTTGTAGCTATCGGTAAGAACTCGATACGACGTTTACACAACGACTTGAGTTAAGTATTACTTCTCTCCCTATCTTGCAATACAAGATGTTAGCTTTTATAATATCAAAGGCGTTAAAACAACATTCCAATATACTGTGACAGTTAATGACGATTTAATGGCGATGCATGAAAGTTAAGAATGGCATAACGCCATTCGCAGCACAACTCCATGCAATAATATAAATAAATACCGGTAAGGAGGACCTGCTTCCATCCCAACTACAGAGCAAACTTGCACAAATGTTACTACGGCATTCTCGATATTGAGGAGTTTGTTTACTCTTCATATAACTTGTAATTATTGTTAGCTGTTTTCTTGAGATTTGACGCAATTTTCCTCAAAAACAGTTGTCGGACGATATTCTCATGACCCTGCAGTTAGTCCGGTTGTCCACAGGAGAAGAAGAAGAATAAATGTTTGGCAACCATACACGAGTTTGGCAACCATACACTAGTAACAGAAGCATGTGAAGCCGCTAAATGATGGTCCGCAACTTCGACCAAATGACAGAAGGTATATGCCGTCTTGCATCCCAGATGAAGAATTGTTTCACACTCAAGTCACTGAAAGAAGGTGTCTACTCTCGATTCTAGAACTAGATATATTTTGCCAACTTCAAGCATGTCTATGCTTCATCTTGGGAATCTCATGCTATACCATCGTTCATACACCACAAGAAGTTTGTACAAGAGCGAGCCCATCTAGGTGACAACTTTTATGGACGTTTATTGTCTAAGTGGGGTTATAGTCATCGAACTGAACGCCAACCAAGAACTCATCATAATCGGTCACGCCATCAAGGACTGCCCGTCTCAACAATTATGCCAAGCAGATACACAAGGAGACACCACACACTTCTACACCTCAACGACTTACGACACAGACCCTGTTCTCAATCGGATGTGCAATCACATGAGAGTTGTTGTAAGACACAACGGACACATGAGTACAACTGTTAATGCTTTGACTGATTGTTGTATGAGATGCCCAATCAGGCTTATGGTCATAGCTGTTCAAGTATGACGTACACATGCAGAAAATCCATTAGAGTCGCACGCATTTCTATATTGATAGATTTGCAGCCACCAGATCATTTTTATCTGCTAAAATGGCTAATAAACTAAATTTGGATGGAGGATTTGAGCTTAATAGATTCGCTAGAACCAGTAGTGATGCACTGAAGTCTATTCCAGTGACATCACAGATAGGACTGGGCAATTCGATTCGGAGATTTGAATCCATTCGGAGCATAATTTATTCGAATCAATATTCAACCGTTTATAGGAACAAAAACTTGCTAAATGTGCTAGAAGTTCAATTTTTAACATGAAATGCATTCGATTTTGTTCAAATTTGACCAAAATCGAATATATTTTGTTGTCAAAATATGAAAATTGTTGCTCTTAGAAATAAAGTGTTTAGTGAAAATACACAATAAACTATAAATTTACTGATTTTCAGAATGGAGACAATTTGTAATATTAGAAATTAGGAAATGTTACTCACGTGGAATTAGTGATTCGATCTGATTGGAAAAAATGTTCGATTCAGATTCGAATTCCAAATGACTCGGTTGCCCAGCCCTAATTACAGATTCGAGATCTGAAATTTACACTGGGATATGCATATAGCTGAACCCTTTGTACTATCAGGTCTGCGCATTCTCCAACATCTTTGAGAAGAGAATTCTTTTTGGGATGACGCTATTGTTGATTCAGTAAGGGACCAATGGGATCAATGTGTCGTAGTGAACACACAATATTATAAGGTGTAGGAATCGTAGTTATCAAATAGGTCGTCGCAGTGGTCAAACAATTTTAAAAGGCTGCAGTGGCAACAGTATCCATAGCTGTCGCCATTTATATAGTTAAATCAGTGATAATAGAAATCGAAAAGGCTGTAGCGCGTCGCAGTAATCATACAATATTATTAGTTTAAGGAATGGCGGGGTGACATGGTCACTTAATATTAATAGATAAAAGAATTGCGAGGATCGCAGTGGTCACTCAATATAGCAGTAGTAATATTTAATAATAGTTAATACTTAGTTTACAATAGTTAAAGGAATCACAATACGCGAGCAGGGGCCGCAGTGGTCACAGAAGATGTATAGATCGCAGTGCCCACGCAATATCGTTAGTTAGAGGAACGTAGGGATCACAGGTGTCGCAATGGTCACCTATGTTTGTTAGGCGAAGTAATTGTAATGGCCACAGGGGCCGCAGTGCCACTAGCGTTGTATTGGTCACACAATATTAATAGTTGAAGGTATCGCAATGGTCATAGGAGTGGCAGTGGTCGTCATAGCTACTTAATATTAGTTGTTAGAGGAACCGGAAGGGTAGTTAGCAGTGATCACGGGGGCCACAGTGGTCATATGGAACGCAGTTGACACAGGTGGACCCGTTACCACGGTGATTCCTTCACCTATTATGTTTGTGACCCCTGCAATACTATTTATAATCAATATCGAGTGATTATTGCGACAATTGCAATTTCTTAAACTATTAATATTTCGTGACCACTGGGGCTCTTGTAACCCTTGCGAGTCCTTTATCTCTTAATATTGAGTGACCAGTCGCCACTTCATTTACTTCAAATAATGATATTGCGCGTCTACTCCGACTCCACGTGACCACTGCCTTCCACCGACTCCTATGGCCTCAGAGTGCCCTGTGACCACTGCATCCTCTTCGATCATTGCGGTTCCTATAACCACTGCGAGCCTTGTAATTTCTATGAAAACTAATAATATTAATTAGTCCCGTCAGTCCCTGTGAATATTTTTTCTATTGAAATTTATTCTCAGTGAGGCCGATAGCAGCGCCTAAAGGGAACCAACTTACTGCCACTTAATGATAGCAAAGAGCTACTAAAAGATGTCGTATCAGCAAATGTGCTGTGAAAGGAAACATCCTAAGCAAACCGAGTATGTAGTCGGCCCCGTAAAACCACCTTGTTGCTCGAAAATTTGTACCTGTGCGTGAATAGTCAGTCATAATTACGTAAGCTAAACGAACCTATTACGGTCAGCAGAATAGTGTCAAAAGCATTTGCATACAATGTTTATGACCAAATATTTTCTTCCGTGGGCTAACTTAATTTCACATTTTACTGTGTTATGAGAATTAAGTTTGGCCAAGCAAGACATTATGTTATACCTCAATATTATTTATCATCATTGTGATGTTATTGTTTCAAGTGATCGCTGAATATAGTCAGGCTAATCCTGGTCTGTTGCTTTGTCAATATGAAGCCATTTATCCTTGAATAGTGTGGGCAAAGCATCAGGTTTGCCCGCTTGTCTGTGCTTGTAGTGTAATATTTTCTTTATTGTATTTTATTTAGTTTAGGCCTTGCTTTGTATTTTCTTAAAGCCGTATATTCGGTAAAATTTTTGAATCAATTATTAATAATAAAATTTCAGGCCACCTCGAGTCGCTTTGTCACCTCACTGACAATCAGTATGTTTTCGTCGTTCTCGCTTTACTGCTGACTTGTTGACAGTACTAACCGAACAAATATTTCGTGCGCTTGATCGTTGTGGGGAGGCAAAGTCGGTTGCTCTAGACATTTCTAAAGCATTCGACAGAGTTTGGCACCAAGGTCTGTTGCAGAAAATTCATTTGTATGGGATTTCTGGTCAAGTTTTTTCAATTGTCGAATCTTTCTTATCCAATCGCAAGATTAATGTTGTTTTGGACGGACAACGTTCAGGAAATTATTCCATTCCATTTGGTGTCCCACAGGGGTTTGTGGGATTTGATATGTGATTAATTTATAATACCACTCTATATTCTTGTCTCAACAAAAAATCCCTCCCGGAACAACGTCTAGCTCTGGCAAAATCGTCAGAGTGATCTTGAGTGTATTCAACATCGTGTGATCAATATGATTAGCCCAAAACTTTCTTACGGTCTGTAAAATTTGACACACACCACAACGTTGCCTCACTCTGTTTATTTTACAGATATTATAATGGTCTTAGTCCAAGGGAGCTTTCTGCTCTCGTTCCTCCAAACAAAATATTTAATCGGGCAACATGATTGACCACCAATTCGCACCTTCAAAGTTTGGCAAAATGTTTTGTTTCGTGAACAACCAAGTCCGGTATCGTCTGCAACTCTTTTATCGACTTTACTCCTGTTAAGAATTAATGAAATATATTTATTAATTTAGCGTTTGATAAAACAAATCATAGGTTTGTAGCCAGTCAGACACGTACTATTTGCTTTGTTGAGCAGCGTCTATACGATTTATGTTTAAACTAAATTGCCCTAATGAGAGCATTAACTATGATGAGCATGGATCAAAATTGGACGATTCTTCAGTAACTCACATTAAACAAAAGATGTTTTGACAAAACGTTTCTGTTCGGGGCATTTCTTTTCTGATTGCTCATTTAGAAGAAAATCTTAACTTCTAAATGACTAACTAACATTTCAATTCGACACGAGGCTACAAAGCTAGATATGAAAGTATGCTAAGACGACAATGAAAAAATGCAGTTCGGCAATTATGTTAGACGTGGTTCATGATTTTTGGTCGCAAGTAAGTTTCCCCATCCGTTTTCTCAACACTTCAAAGTATGAAATATTTTTCCAAAATCATTTCATGGTTGACGCTAAAATTTTGTATGTAATTTAAATTCAGAGTAGAATTTCCTAATTAGCAAAATGGGAATATAAAGTCCAGTCAATATAGAAGTAAAATCTGAAACCTAGTAATTTTCACAATCTATTGAAAGTTTGATCGTGTATAAATATTAAATCATGTTGGTTATATCTTTCATACAACGTCAAATTACGCAAATTAGTCGGAGATTTTTATCTACTTCTCCAAGATTAGGCTACGCTGTGCAAGTCATTGTTTAACTTTGCAAGACGATAACTCTAAATCGATGATTTCTAGCCACCAGTCCTCGGACCAGTGTCGGTCAACGGCAATCTTTTGCCGGTTCGCCAGAGCTGGCTTCATTTTCATATAAACTATAAACGAGTCTTTCGCACGCTTATTTTTTCATTTCACTCACATATGCATGTAGGGTTACCGGTTATGTCTGCAATAAAAAGACTATGCTCGTTAAAAAAAGCTATGTTTGCTATAAAAATGCTATACCCGCTATAAAAAGGCTATGTCTGTTATAAAAAGACTATGCCCGTTAGTAAAAGGGTATCATTATGCCCGTCATAAAAAGTTGTGTCTGTTTTGAAATGGATATGCCCATCGTACAAAGACTATGTCCGTTACATAAAGTTTATGCTCCTTTAAAACACGCTGTCTACCTATGAAGATTTATTTGGTGACTTACAGCAGACTAATTTAGCAGTAGTAATTTTGCAGGATTGAGAGTATTTTTATATATATATATACCTGGGATATGGCTTGGGTGAAATTCCAAGGTCCAGTAAAACTACATACAAACCTTGCGATAATACTCAATTCTGATCATTGATTGTTATGTACCAGGAAGTTTCCCTGGATTCTAAAATTTCGCGGAACTGTCCACTTCTGGATGAGATCACAAAGGATAGCAAAGGGATTGAAATGCGTACACATTAGAAAAGATATGCTTCATGAACCGACAAAATTATGAACCTTTATGAACAAAATAAAACTATTATGATCAAAGTCTGTTCACCTATAGCCTGCATAGTATTGATAAATTCGTCTCTTAAAATTTGGAGAACATCTTTAACTCCATCTTCACCCTGTAACATAAAAAGTAACAACAATCGCAACACACTTTGAATTTGATGGATCCACGCTGTGCAAAATTTGTCACAAGAAAAGACGCTTTTCAATTGCAAAAAAATGGAAACTTTGAATATTACTAAAAAATTTAAATTCCAGCCCAATAATTTTCTTCCTTCATTCATGTTTATGGCGTTATTTTGATGCATTTGACCTTGAAATATGCTTACCCTCATATAAAGGTTGCCAAAATCATATACCAGCTGTAAAGTGATTACTATTAGATGTTGTTATCTTTTACAGTAAAGAATTTATACACAATTGCACTTTTCAAGCGTTGATCATGCGCTGAGCCAAATTTGCCGTTGGAAGCCTCTATATTTGATGATTTATTTGAGTACAAACCCCGCATGCCAAACCCCATAATATGGGTCTTCCAATAAAAACTGCTTTTGCTCCAAGAGCAATCGCTTTAACAATATCAGTTCCTTTCCGTATTCCTCCATCTAAATAAACGTCACATCGACCGTTGACTGCTTTAACAATTTCCGGCAGAACATCAATCTGTAAATGATTAATCGGTCGGTCGCATACGATATAATTTACAAAATATACCTACCCTATTCTTCCCTAGAGTTTGGAAGACTCGAGTATGGATAACCGATTCGATTCACCGTATCATTTGGGCAAGTCAAGTCATACCAATAAAATTAATTGACTCGTACACGAAACGATTTGAAACCATAGTTCGAATACTATAAAAATATAAATTCGACTGTAACTTCGAGTGACTACTTAATAGCAGAATATGGCATAGAGATCTGAGAACTGAGAAAAAAATAATATACCTAAGCGCTTCATCGTTTTAACTAAGCTCTATGCTATCCTCTGTTGTTTACGCATGATTCTCGGACCGTATATGCTTTTATTTTAACGGATTGCATCAGTGGTGTGCGGGCTTCACATAATTTCAGTACATCTTCTAATTCTCTCGTCTCGAAAATTGCCATATCATAAATAGATTTACTTAACAAGATATTGTCATGTTGAACATTCCAACATCAAGGGTAATGAGAGAACTGACAAATTAAAGAGAGAAGTTTTTCAAAGTTCATCTATTTCAGCTGGAATTCATATTTTTATTAAAGAAGCTAACTGCATATTGCTCAAATCGCAGAATACACAGTACGGGCTATAGAATAGTCTTAGCGCATTCCCTGCGTGTCGTAAGGGGCGACTAAAAGGAACCTAAAAGGTGGTAGAGGGTTCACCATCGCTCAGGGCAGATACCACTCACGGTGCTTTCCCGCGGCGGTTTAGTTCAGTTTTCCGCCCAGAGTGCAGTTGTTGATGCTACATCTTTTACAATCACTTTGCTATTAAGTGGACGATATTTGGTTCCTTTTAGGCACTGCTTCCGCTTTACTCAGCATGAATTTCAATAGTAAAAAAAAAACTTTGAAAAGGAAATTGCTCGAGGATACAAAATCTTTCATTCCATTCTACAAAGTCTTATGAAAAATATTTCATATTCCAGACTAACATTGTTGACGACGCTAAAAAATATTGAAACATTTTCTACCGTAGCAAAAGCCCCGTCATATAATCTTGCTCCATGATTTGAAATGAGAATTCCATCAATTTGGTGATCAATAGCTTCCAACGCCATTTCAGCTGTAAAAATACATTTCAATATACCATTTTCAGAAAATGCAGCAAAAGATATTTTTGGAGTGGTCATTATATGAAACTTATCTACGACTTAAGCAGATCAAGAATATTACCAACGAAGTTTTAAATTTGATATTTCTCCACACTTTGTGCAGAAAAAGTAAACAATCGTAAGTATTCAATCTTGATGATTATAAATAAAATCATTTAACCTTTGACTGGTTTGAGATAAATCCAGTTCGTTAGTCCAATATTATAGATTGCTGGTGAGTTTGACAGAATTAACTTCTGATATTTCGATCTCTGACAGTGACATTAACCTCTTGATGAGCACAAACTCTTGTCGGAGTAATCGTATACGATTAAATAAGTACGTTCATGAAATCGTGCATTGGTGCAAACATATAATAATATTAATATATTAATAATAATATTGAATATTACATAAAATTATAAATACTTTTCATGTCATTGTAACCTACAGCTAGTTTTCATGTATTCTATCATAAAGTTCTAATAACATACCTGTCAAAATTCCTTTCACTACTACTGGTAGTTTTGTGATATTTTTCAGCCAGTCTATAGATTCCCATTCTGACACTTCCGCCAAGAGGTTGTCATATACTATAATCTAGAAAAACTGAGAAAAAAAATTTTGGAATTGTCGAAAAGCGGTCTATGATTGATTCACCTACACCTGGTTGAGTATGTATGATTTCTAAAATGAAGTATTAAAAACAGAAAAATTTGCAGATATATTCCAGTATAAGAAAGATTTTCTGGGGAGTAAATAATAATTGCATTAGAAATTAAGTATGTTGTTATTTTTTTGAGTCCAATCTTAACCAATCCGTCTGGTAGGGTTAGGGTTGGTGTCATTGGGAAAACTTGACAGTAACCAAACCGGAATTTTTCATGCCAATTTGATATTTACTATAGGAATACGTACTGATTTTTGGCATCAGTGTCGAATGAAATAACGCTTCCGTCCTGATATCTTGGATTTCTTTCAATCAAAACAGTCTCGTCAATTGTGGCAATAAATCCTGTGAATCCATTCCTCTCCGCTCTTCTGACGTAATGCTCTGTTAACGCACGGTTCTAGATAAATGATACATAGCTAGATATAAGATTGGCGGAGTTAAAAAAAACAAACATAAAGTTAACGCTCCTGAAGTTGATTGGGGCAAGTCAACAGTAATCAAGAAGTTATGTTACATAAAGATGTTTTGCTAGGTGAATCCCAAAATGTCATTTTTAAATGTAAAATTTTATGAATAAAATGAATACTAGGATTAGAATTGTTTGAGCCAGAAAATAATCGTGAGTGGGGCGTCAACATTTGCTGATGAACGCCGAATCAAATGTTAATTACACCATTTGAAGCCTATTTATTTGAGGTTGAAGACAGACCTCACAAGCGTTTATGTTTTACAGGTTATAAATATTTTGTCTATCTACCCATTCGAATTCAATCGTTTATTTGACCTACTTACATTTGCTACTTGAATATGACACCACCTGATACAGTTCGGTACTTTTGCGAAAATTTCTTCCATTGTTATATTGCTCCATAAACTCAACGCCATTCCTATTCCCATCGAAGCTGCAGCTGAAACATTGGAACTTTTATTGGTCGGTGGGAAATTTTAGAAAAGTTTCTTTTTGTGGGCTGTATTGATGTATTGCCACCAAGACGGCTACTTATTGTAAATAATCTGATAAAAATATACGAGAACACGATTTGGTTCATTTTCAGATTCACAATTATTTCATATTTCTCATTTTTTCTGTGGATGGACCTGGTTGACGGAGGAAGCCGTAAGGGGTGCTTACGTGAACAACCGTGCAACGGCGATGCGTACAGCTGACCTCTCGCATACAATCATCCCTCACGGGATTCAAACCTGCGCCATGACGATCAGAAATGCGCAACTCGAAGAGTATTACCACCGCTTTACCGACTGAGCAAACCGAGCAAACTTGACACAAATACTTTTTGTATGCCAACATGATTTGAATTTACGTGAAAATTTGAATCCAATTACAACATTATGCAACTTAGAAATATTAAAAATAGCATGCTAATTTTTGTCAGTGATATCACTTTCAAAAAATGAAGCAACACCGGTATCTATCTCGCATACATAACCAGTTTTTAGAAAATCAGACCTTTAGCTGTTGCTACTTCTCCCTCTGGATGTGCCAGTCCGTGATAAGCTGTTGGTGAAATGCAAATAGGGAATGGAATCTCTGTACCCAACACAGTGGTGGAATGTTCTACGTTTGCAACTTTCCTCAAAACACGAGGGCGGACTCTCCAGCTATAAAAACAGACAAGTATTTTATGCATAGCCAAAACCAGCGAAAAATATTCGACATTAACTAGTCAAATTTTTGGCATTTTTATGGATTTGTTTATAATAATAGTCATGCGTATAAGAGAAAATAACTGAGTATTTATTGCGTAAAATAAAAAACACATATTTTAAATATTTATTTTTCTCACTTCCACCTCAAAATTTATTCCTTATTAAAGCATCATTGAGCAAAAAGAAGACAACAGGTGGTCCGACCTGAAGCAAAGAAAGGATAAAAACAGAAATAACTATGAAACTTTTCAATGCTCTCTTCATTAAACCATGCAAAATATTTTGAATTAGTTGATATAAGCATTTCAAATCAAAAAACTCAAATGCAAACAATAAAAATTGCTTAAAAAATTAAGTTTTGCCCACTTTTATTACAAGGAAGGATACGAAATTTCAAGAGAGAGGCATAAATAAATCAGTTCGAAGCGAAACCAACAAAGAGAGCGGAAGCGTGAAATTTAGCCTCAAGTGGACGACATAGAAGTGCGATACTTATTCAAGTTTTCAGCAAGATTCATTGTATTTCTTTGATTTTATCACAAATACTTTGAGGTTATTAAACCGTTCAAGTTTTTTGCTTCATTCTGCACAATTTACCTTTTCAGTGTGAGAGAGGTCGAGAGGTGGGCATGGTTTAATGAGCCGCACTCCCTGGTATTCGAATGCGATTATGAGAGTTCTGTTATCATTAAAATTAAAAACAACGATGTGAATTTCACTCGAATAATAGATGCATTCTAAAATAATACTTTCTGGACTCGTCAAGGAAAAAATTATGGCAAGCGAGAGTACTGTAATGTCAAGTCATTAATGATATATATCGATTAATGATCGATTCGAATTAATCGTGAATCGTACATAAGAACAAAAACTTGTTAAGTGAACTACGATTTTCATTTTTAACAACGAAATGCAATCGATTTTGGTCAAATTTCACCAAAATCGATTAAATCTCGTCGTTAAAACATGAAAATTGTTGCTCTTAGTGTGAATTCAAAATGCATCACAAACTATAAATTTGTTTTATTTTTACAATAGGGACAAGTTATAATAGTGAAAAATGCGATATTTTTTATTTACAAAGAATGAGTGATTCGATCCGATTCGAAAAATTATTCGAATCAGATTCCAAGTGATTCGGTTTTGCCCAGCCCTATGTACGCCACGATTGAATTGCTTGTTTACAATATCTTTCAGTTACACTTGCAATACAGTCTTGGACCTTTCATATTTATTATTCGTACACACAATACAAATATATAAACATTACCGTTTGAAAGCCTCACAATTATCCTTTAATGTTAACCCTTCTCCAGCTCCGGCAGCGTAGTAACCCCAGTCATCCGGAGCTATCTTTTTCCTGGCATATTTTTCGAAATCTGCTATACATTCCATTTCAGCAACGTTTAAAAAATATATATATATATTTTAAGCCTTGAACAAAATATAATTACAGAGAATTACAAAATAGTTGGAGCTGACCGTGTTGATTAGTTCAACGTAGCCAGAAAGGGCTAAATGTTATGTAGCTATTTTTTTATTCATTATTTAAACCTTTTCCTGCGAACTTTGTTCAAGTAATGAACATTTGCGAACATTTATTTGAAAAACAAATAAATCAACGTCGGTTGAACGCCCATTTTTACTGGCAGTATGGTTTTCGTCGTTCTCACTCGACTGCCGACTTGCTGACAGTAACGGACAGACATTTCTAAAGCGTTCGACAGAGTTTGGCACCAAGGTCTGTAGCAGAAAATTCAATCGTACGGGATTTCTGGTCAAGTTTTATCAATTGTCGAATCTTTACTATCCAATCGCAAGATTAATATTGTTTTGGACGGACAACGTTCAGGAAATCTATTGAGTGTGATTTGGCCGCAGTATCTAATTGGGGTAACACTTGGCATGTAACTCTTAAATCGGAGAAAAGCAAAGTTACACTAATATGAGTGCAACTCAAATTTCATTATCCGACACTGTTCTGGATGAATCCTCAAATATTCGTCTCGTTGGACTTACACTGTCTAAGGACATGAGTTGGAATGAATATGTCACTAGTATTGCTAAACAAGCCGCAATGAAAGTCGGTTTTCTTTATCGAGTTCGCCATTATCTCACTCCCGGAATCATTCTCCATTTGTGTAAATCACTGATTCGACCCTGCACGGAGTATTGCCGTCACATTTGGGGCAGTGCCGCTGTCACTGTTGATTTGGCTCGATCGTATTTAACTGCGTGTGATCAATATGATTGGCCCTAAACTTTCTTCCGGCTGCAAAGTTTGTCACACGTCGCCTCACTCTGTTTATTTTACAGATAATATAAGGGCCTTTGTTCAAGGCAGATTTCTGCTCTCCAATTGGTAAACACGGTTGGCTACCAATTCGCACCTATTCCCCGGGGAGACTCCACAATGTCACAAACAGTTTTATGCACGAAGCTTTTTTCCAAGAATCTCTTAACTTTGAAATTCCTCGCCTCTCTCGCTGCTTTCTTGATCGAGCTGATCTACAAGGCTTTAAAACTTGCGTTAATAGATATCTATCAGGATTTGGGATTGGTTCCTTAGTTCCTATTCCTGCATTACATGTAGCTTTTTGCACTTTAGTGGCTTCAAGAGATATTTGAAATATGTCTTGTCTCCTGTGGCCTTGCTCCGAGCGAATTTTAATGAAAAAACATTTATCAAATTTAGAATTTGGGAAAAAAACGTTCGATTTCGTATATATCTTGTTTTAACCGAAATTCGCTGAAAGCATGGCTACGTATCTATACAAAAAACTCTCCTGAAACCAAAGAGCTACAGGAATGTAGGAATAAAACTATGGAATCTCCACCCTAAAAGATGTTTATTCAGATCGATCAGAAAAGGTTGAAAAACCTATTTTGTTGAATTAGTTATCGTGATGAAAGTTGCCGTTCTGGCATATAAATTACATTGACAAATTTCGTCTGTTTCAGAAAAAGGTTTTTTTCGGCCACGGTTGGGATAAAATAGGCGTACAATTTTGTTTGGTCGCATGCCTAGACATGCTACATCTAGACAACAATATTGTTTTTATATAGAACCCGGGCCGAACATTGCGTTCAGTTTGAGGCTGAATAATCTTATGATTTGTGTTGGAATGCTTTGCATCAGCTTAGATGGCATGTAAGCGAAGTTAGAAAATTATTACCAAGTTCAACGTACAATGCAATCCATCTGCTGAACGAACTAATTCGGGATTGATTTCATGGCCTTCCCTTTTCGCGTGTTCGTTCTCCAATTTTCCACATTTCCAACTACGAGAAGTGGTAGTTCGTTTAACCATCTCGGAGGTCAGATACCATTCAGCGTACTTTACCAAGGTGGTTCGGTTTCAAGGTGTTTCTGCTTAGAGTGTAGAGTGCAGTTGCTAATATGGTGCAAAATCTTCTAGCTACTTTTTGCCATTTGAGTGAATATTACTTGATTACTTTTGCGCGCTACTCTCGGCCTTACCTAAAGTGAGGTTCAATAGAAAATCTTCTAAACTTTTTTTGATCCATTAACAATTTTTTTAAATTTATGTCTTTTTATCTTTTGCACCACACTTTTTGACCATTTAGGCGAGCAAATTGGCAACACTGAATATACCAGGGTATTAATTAAAGAGCTTGATCTACACTGCAAATACATAAAAAGCACCTAACAGTATCTGCCTTTCCTCGGTGGTTCTGTAATGTGACTTAAATTGTATCATCGCCCATTGTGTATTATTATTACCGGAATACACTGTCTACGTCTTCGTCTTCGAGAGAGACATAGCAAACAACTCAAATAATCAATTATTAATATATCTGGCTCATTCACAACTTCACAAGTCAGTCTCGTGACAACACGCCACGCACGAGAGATTTCAGCTACGTGGCGTGAGGCGAAGAAGACAACCTCCCCGCACTCTGCCGTTGAAACTAAAGACATTGTCATTTTTCGCTTCACCCTATCTGACGCGAGTTTTAAAGCTATGCCGATGGTCGCGATTGTAAAATAGTGGGGATTTAGACTTTTTGGCACTATTACTCACACGTCTCCGAATACAAAGAAACAGTACCTGGGGAACTGCCCCAAATGTGACAGCAATTTTCCCTATACAGGGTCGATTCATGTAGGAATTTATACAAATGAAGTATCGTTTCGGGTGAGAGATAATGGCGAGATCGATATAATGAATCTCGAGTCTAGTCATGACAACCCAGTTTTACCTAAAAACTAGGTAAAGTAAAACAAACTTAACAGAAAACTAGGTAAAGCATTATAAGGTAACCTAGTTTCAGTTCCAAAACTAACTAGGTACAGGAAAACTAGGTGATCTTTTTTTCGTTGCATTTGAAACAGTTTCAATGGATTTGAAGACATAGTTTACATAGTTTTCATACTTTTCTGTACCGCTTACCTAGTTTATTTATTATTTGAAAATTGGATTATTTAACCTTTTTTACTTTTAGTAAATTAACTAGGTAAAATTTCAATGTAAGTAAGTAAAGTTTTTAGTAATCAAATATTCTTGAACGTAGGTGGAAGTACTTAAAATAAGCTCGTTAAACAAAGTATACTAATTAAACTCGGTGCTTTTGGATATCGGATAGGGAAATTCGTTTCATTAGTATTGGTGTGACAGCT
>OZ023144.1:3832835-3854757 GCA_963675895.2 Styela plicata | reverse complement strand
AATAAATAAACTAGGTAAGCGGTTACAGAAAAGTATGAAAACTATGTAAATAAATACTATGTCTTCAAATCCATTGAAACTGTTTCAAATGCAACGAAAAGAGAAAGATCACCTAGTTTTCCTGTACCTAGTTAGTTTTTTGGAACTGAAACTAGGTTACCTTATAATGCTTTACCTAGTTTTCTGTTAAGTTTGTTTTACTTTACCTAGTTTTTAGGTAAAACTGGGTTGTCATGACTAGACTCGAGATTCATTATATCGATCTCGCCATTATCTCTCACCCGAAACGATACTTCATTTGTATAAATCTACATGATTACATGAAACCTACATGATTCGACCCTGTATAGGGAAAATTGCTGTTACATTTGGGGCAGTTCCCCAGGTACTGTTTCCTTGTATTCAAAGACGTGTGATTAATAGTGCCAAAAAGTCTAAATCCCCACTACTTTACAATCGCGACCATCGGCATAGCTTTAACACTCGCGTCAGATAGGGTGAATCGAAAAATGACAATATCTTTAGTTTCAACGGCAGAGTGCGGGGAGGTTGTCTTCTTCGCCTCCCGTCACGTAGCTGAAATCTCTCGTGCGTGGTGTGTTGTCACGACATTGACTTGTGAAGTTGTGAGTGAGCCAGATATAATAATATTGATTATTCGAGTTGATTCCTGTGTATTCCGGCACTAATATTACACAATAGGCGATGACACAATTTAAGTCACATTACAGAACCACCGCGGAAAGGCAGATACTGTTGGATGCTTTTTATGTATTTGCAGTGTAGATCAAGCCCTTTATTTCCCTGGTATATTCAGTGTTGCCAATTTGCTCGCCTAAATGGTCAAAAAGTGTGCAAAAGATAAAAAGACATAAATTTAAAAAAATGTTAATAGATCAAAGAACGTTTAAAAGATTTTCCATTGAACCTCACTTTAGGTAAGGCCGAGAGCAGCGCCTAAAAGTAACCAAGTAATATTCGCTCAAATGGCAAAGAGTAGCTAGAAGATTTTGCACCATATTAACAACTGCACTGTACACTCTAATCGGAAACATTCTAAAAAACTGAACCACCATAGTAAAGTACGCTGAATGGTATCTGACCTCCGAGTTGGTAAAACAAACTACCACTTCTCGTAGTTGGGAATGTGGAAAATTGGAGAACGAACACGCGAAAAAGGAAGGCCAATAAATCAACCCCGAATTAGTTCGTTCAGCTCATGGATTGCATTGTACGTTGAGCTTTGTAATAATTTTCTAATCTCTCTTACATGCCATCTAAGCCGATACAAGGCATTCCAACACAAATCATAAGATTATTCAGCCTCAAACTGAACGCAATGTTCGGCCCAGGTTTTATATTAAAACAGTATTGTCGTCTAGATGTAGCATGTCTAGGTATGCGACCAAACAAAATGGTACTTATATTTTATCCCACCCGTGGCCGAAAAAAACCTTTTTCTGAAACAGACGAAATTTGTCAATGTAATTTATATGCCAGAACGGCAACTTTCATCACGATATCTAATTCAACAAAATAGGTTTTTCAACCTTTTCTGATCGATCTGAATAAACATCTTTTAGGGTGGAGATTCCATAGTTTTATTCCTACATTCCTGTAGCTCTTTGGTTTCAGGAGAGTTTTTTGTATAGATACGTAGCCATGCTTTCAGCGAATTTCGGTTAAAACAAGATATATACGAAATCGAACGTTTTTTTCCCAAATTCTAAATTTGATAAATGTTTTTTCATTAAAATTCGCTCGGAGCAAGGCCACAGGAGACAAGACATATTTCAAATATCTCTTGAAGCCACTAAAGTGCAAAAAGCTACATGTAATGCAGGAATAGGAACTAAGGAACCAATCCCAAATCCTGATAGATATCTATTAACGCAAGTTTTTAAAAAAGCCTTGTAGATCAGCTCGATCAAGAAAGCAGCGAGAGAGGCGAGGAATTTCAAAGTTAAGAGATTCTTGGAAAAAAGCTTCGTGCATAAAACTGTTTGTGACATTGTGGAGTCTCCCCGGGGAATAGGTGCGAATTGGTAGCCAACCGTGTTTACCAATTGGAGAGCAGAAATCTGCCTTGAACAAAGGCCCTTATATTATCTGTAAAATAAACAGAGTGAGGCGACGTGTGACAAACTTTGCAGCCGGAAGAAAGTTTAGGGCCAATCATATTGATCACACGCAGTTAAATACGATCGAGCATGCTGAGAACAGTGACTGCGGCACTGCCCCAAATGTGACAACAATACTCCATGTAGGCTCGAATCAGTGATTTGCACAAATGGAGAATGATTCCGGGAGTGAGAAAATGGTGAGCTCGATAAAGAAAAACGACTTTCATTGCGGCTTGTTTAGTGATACTGGTGACATATTCATTCCAACTCATGTCCTTAGACAGTGTAAGTCCAACGAGACGAATATTTGAGGATTCATCCAGAACAGTGTCGGATAATGAAATTTGAGTTGCACTCATATTAGTGTAACTTTGCTTTTCTCCGATTTAAGAGTTACATGCCAAGTGTTACCCCACCTAGATACTGCGGCCAAATCACACTCAATAGATTTCCTGAACGTTGTCCGTCCAAAACAATATTAATCTTGCGATTGGATAGTAAAGATTCGACAATTGATAAAACTTGACCAGAAATCCCGTACGATTGAATTTTCTGCTACAGACCTTGGTGCCAAACTCTGTCGAACGCTTTAGAAATGTCTGTCCGTTACTGTCAGCAAGTCGGGCAGTCGAGTGAGAACGACGAAAACCATACTGCCAGTAAAAAATGGGGCGTTCAACCGACGTTGATTTATTTGTGTTTTTCAAATAAAAATGTTCGCAAATGTTCATTACTTGAACAAAGTTCGCAGGAAAAAGGTTTAAATAATGAATAAAAAAAAATAGCTACATAACATTTAGCCCTTTCTGGCTACGTTGAAACTAATCAACACGGTCAGCTCCAACTATTTTTGTAATTCTCTGTAATTATATTTTGTTCAAGGCTTAAAATATATATATATATATATATTTTAAAACGTTGCTGAAATGGAATGTATAGCAGATTTCGAAAAAATATGCCAGGAAAAAAGATAGCTCCGGATGACTGGGGTTACTACGCTGCCGGAGCTGGAGAAGGGTTAACATTAAAGGATAATTGTGAGGCTTTCAAACGGTAATGTTTATATATTTGTATTGTGTGTACGAATAATAAATATGAAAGGTCCAAGACTGTATTGCAAGTGTAACTGAAAGATATTGTGAACAAGCAATTCAATCGTGGCGTACATAGGGCTGGGCAAAACCGAATCACTTGGAATCTTATTCGAATACTTTTTCGAATCGGATCGAATCACGCATTCTTTGTAAATAAAAAATGTTGCATTTTTACTATTATAACTTGTCCTTATTGTGAAAATAAAAGAAATTTATAGTTTACGGCGCATTTTGAACTCACACTAAGAGCAACAATTTTCATGTTTTAACGACGAGATTTAATCGATTTTGGTGAAATTTGACCAAAATCGATTGCATTTCGTTGTTAAAAATGAAAATCGTAGTTCACTTAACATGTTTTTGTTGTTATGTACAATCCACGATTAATTCGAATCGATTCGAATCACCGAATCGAATTGCCCAGCCTGGCTGTATAATTCTAATTATTCGAATAAACAAACAATCGGCCATTTATGCATATTTGAAGTATCTAGTTTTTTTAAAAAATTTACATATATATATATATATATATGTGTGTGTGTGTGTGTGTGTGTGTGTGTGTGATGTATATATTGCGTATTAATATATAATGTATTTATTATATAAATATATATATATATATATATATCATTAATGACCTGACATTACAGCAACTAACTCTCGCTTGCCATGACATAATTTCTTCCTTGACGAGTCAAGAAAGTATTATTTTAGGATGCATCTATCATTCGAGTGAAATTCACATCGTCGTTTTTAATTTTAATGTTAATAGAACTTAATGGAGTATTTGTGATAAAATAAAAAAAAATACAATGAATCTTGTTGAAAACTTGAATGAGTATGGCACTTCTATGCCGTCCACTTGAGGCTAAATTTCACTCTTCCACTCCCTTTGTTGGTTTCGCTTCGAACTGATTTATTCATGCCTCTCTCTTGAAATTTCGTATCCTTCCTTGTAATAAAAGTGGGCAGAACTTAATATTTTTAAGCAATTTTTATTTTTTGCAGTAATGCGAATATTTCTTTTCACTTATTCTCAAAGACGATGTCGCATAAGGAGGGCAATTTTGGAAAATTTGAAATGCTTATATCAACTAATTCAACCACTTCAAATATTTTGGACGGTTTAATGAAGAGAGCATTGAAAAGTTTCATAGTTATTTCTGTTTTCATTCTTTCTTCGCTTCAGGTCGGACCACCTGTTGTCTTCTTTTTGCTCAATGATGCTTTAATAAGGAATAAATTTTGAGGTGGAAGTGAGAAAAATAAATATTTAAAATTGTGTTTTTTATTTTACGCAATAAATACTCAGTTATTTTCTCTTATACGCATGACTATTATTATAAACAAATCCATAAAAATGCCAAAAATTTGACTAGTTAATGTCGAATATTTTTCGCTGGTTTTGGCTATGCATAAAATACTTGTCTGTTTTTATAGCTGGAGATTCCGCCCCTCGTGTTTTTGAGGAAAGTTGCAAAACGTAGAACATTCCACCACTGTGTTGGGTACAGAGATTCCATTTCCCTATTTGCATTTCACCAACAGCTTATCACGGACTGGCACATCCAGAGGGAGAAGTAGCAACAGCTAAAGGTCTGATTTTCCAACAACTGGTTTATGTATGCGAGAGATAGATACCGGTGTTGCTTCATTTTTTGAAAGTGATATCACTGACAAAAATTAGCATGCTATTTTTTTAATATTTCTAAATTGCATAATGTTGTAATTGGATTCAAATTTTCACGTAAATTCAATTCATGTTGGCATACAAAAAGTATTTGTGTCAAGTTTGCTCGGTTTGCTCAGTCGGTAAAGCGGTGGTAATACTCTTCGAGTTGCGCATTTCTGATCGTCATGGCGCAGGTTTGAATCCCGTGAGGGATGATTGTATGCGAGAGGTCAGCTGTACGCATCGCCGTTGCACGGTTGTTCACGTAAGCACCCCTTACGGCTTCCTCCGTCAACCAGGTCCATCCACAGAAAAAAATGAGAAATATGAAATAATTGTGAATCTGAAAATGAACCAAATCGTGTTCTCGTATATTTTTTATCAGATTATTTACAATAAGTAGCCGTCTTGGTGGCAATACATCAATACAGCCCACAAAAAGAAAACTTTTCTAAAATTTTCCCACCGACCAATAAAAGTTCCAATGTTTCAGCTGCAGCTTCGATGGGAATAGGAATGGCGTTGAGTTTATGGAGCAATATAACAATGGAAGAAATTTTCGCAAAAGTACCGAACTGTATCAGGTGGTGTCATATTCAAGTAGCAAATGTAAGTAGGTCAAATAAACGATTGAATTCGAATGGGTAGATAGACAAAATATTTATAACCTGTAAAACATAAACGCTTGTGAGGTCTGTCTTCAACCTCAAATAAATAGGCTTCAAATGGTGTAATTAACATTTGATTCGGCGTTCATCAGCAAATGTTGACGCCCCACTCACGATTATTTTCTGGCTCAAACAATTCTAATCCTAGTATTCATTTTATTCATAAAATTTTACATTTAAAAATGACATTTTGGGATTCACCTAGCAAAACATCTTTATGTAACATAACTTCTTGATTACTGTTGACTTACCCTAATCAACTTCAGGAGTGTTAACTTTATGTTTGTTTTTTTAACTCCGCCAAACTTATATCTAGCTATATATCATTTATCTAGAACCGTGCGGTAACAGAGCACTACGTCAGAAGAGCGGAGAGAAATGGATTCACAGGATTTATTGCCACAATTGACGAGACTGTATTGATTGAAAGAAATCCAAGATATCAGGACGGAAGCGTTATTTCATTCGACACTGATGCCAAGAATCAGTACGTATTCCGATAGTAAATATCAAATTGGCATGAAAAATTCCGGTTTGGTTACTGTCAAGTTTTCCCAATGACACCAACCCTACCAGACGGATTGGTTATTGGACTCAAAAAACCATACTTAATTTCTAATGCAATTATTATTTACTCCCCGAAATCTTTCTTATACCTTTTTCTGTTTTTAATACTTCATTTTAGAAATCATACAAATATAGGTGAATCAATCAAGCTTTTCGACAATTCCAAATGCTCAGTTTTAGATATAGTATATGACAATCTTGGCGGAATGTCAGAATGGGAATCTATAGACTGGCTGAAAAATATCACAAAACTACCAGTAGTAGTGAAAGGTATTTTGACAGGTATGTTATTAGAACTTTGTAATAGAATACATGAAAACTAGCT
The DNA here is from genome assembly GCA_963675895.2 of Styela plicata. Taxonomy (NCBI): domain Eukaryota; kingdom Metazoa; phylum Chordata; class Ascidiacea; order Stolidobranchia; family Styelidae; genus Styela; species Styela plicata. The sequence continues at coordinate 3,848,308 of OZ023144.1, read as the reverse complement.
GTAGGTTACAATGACATGAAACGTATTTATAATATTATCTAATATTCATTATTATTATTATTATTATTATATGTTTGCACCAATGCACGATTTCATGAACGTACTTATTTAATCGTATACGATTACTCCGACAAGAGTTTGTGCTCATCAAGAGGTTAATGTCACTGTCAGAGATCGAAATATCAGAAGTTAATTCTGTCAAACTCACCAGCAATCTATAATATTGGACTAACGAACTGGATTTATCTCAAACCAGTCAAAGGTTAAATGATTTCATTTATAATCATCAAGATTGAATACTTACGATTGTTTACTTTTTCTGCACAAAGTGTGGAGAAATATCAAATTTAAAACTTCGTTGGTAATATTCTTGATCTGCTTAAGTCGTAGATAAGTTTAATATAATGACCACTCCAAAAATATCTTTTGCTGCATTTTCTGAAAATGGTATATTGAAATGTATTTTTACAGCTGAAATGGCGTTGGAAGCTATTGATCACCAAGTTGATGGAATTCTCATTTCAAATCATGGAGCAAGATTATATGACGGGGCTTTTGCTACGGTAGAAAATGTTTCAATATTTTTTCTGTCGTCAACAATGTTAGTCTGGAATATGAAATATTTTTATAGGACGTTGTAAAATAGAATGAAAGATTTTGTATCCTTGAGCAATTTCCTTTTCAAAGTTTGTTTTTTACTATTGAAATTCATGCTGAGTAAAGCGGAAGCAGTGCCTAAAAGGAACCAATTATCGTCCACTTAATAGCAAAGTGATTGTAAAAGATGTAGCATCAACAACTGCACTCTGGGCGGAAAACTGGACTGAGCCGCCGCGGGTAAGCACCGTGAGTGGTATCTGCCCTTAGCGATGGTGAACCCTCTACCACATCTTAGGTTCCTTTTAGTCGCCCCTTACGACACGCAGGGAATACGCTAAGAATATTCTATAGCCCGTACTGTGTATTCTGCGATTTGAGCAATATGCAGTTAGCTTCTTTAATAAAAATATGAATTTTAGCTGAAATAGATGAACTTTAAAAAACTTCTCTTTTTAGTTTGTCAGTTCTCTCATTACCCTTAATGTTGGAATGTTCAACATTACAATACCTTGTTGGGTAAATACATTTATGATATGGCAATTTTCGAGACGAGAGAAATAGAAGATGTACTGAAATTATGTGAAGCCCGCACACCATTGACGCAATCCGTTAAAATAAAAGCTTATACGGTTCGAAAAATGTGAATCCTGCGTAAACAACAGAGGATAGCATAGAGCTTAGTTAAAACGATGAAGCGCTTTTAGGTATAATATTTTTCTCAGTTCTCAGATCTCTATGCCATATTCTGCTATTAAGTAGTCAATCGAAGTTACAATCAATTATTTTTTATGGGTATGACTTGACTTGGTCAAATGATACGGTGAATCGAATCGGTTATCCATACTCAAGCCTTCCAAACTCTAGGGAAGAATAGGGTAGGTATATTTTGTAAATAATATCGTATGCTACTGACCGATTAATCATTTTACAGATTGATGTTTTGCCGGAAATTGTTAAAGCAGTCAACGGTCGATGTGAAGTTTATTTAGATGGAGGAATACGGAAAGGAACTGATATTGTTAAAGCGATTGCTCTTGGAGCAAAAGCAGTTTTTATTGGAAGACCCATATTATGGGGTTTGGCATGCGGGGTTTGTACTCAAATAAATCATCAAATAAATAGGCTTCCAACGGCAAAATTGTCATTTGGTTCAGCGCATGATCAACGCTTGAAAAGTGCAATTGTGTATAAATTCTTTACTCTAAAAGATAAAAACATCTAATAGTAATCACTTTACAGCTGGTATATGATTTTAGCAACCTTTATATGAAGGTAAGCATATTTCAAGGTCAAATGCATCAAAATAACGCCATAAACATGAATAGAAGAAGAAAATTATTGGGTTGGAATTTGAATTTTTTTGTAATATTCAAAGTTTCCATTTTTTTTGCAATTGAAAAGCGTCTTTTCTTGTGACAAATTTTGCACAGCGTGGATTCATCAAATCCAAAGTGTCTTGCGATTGTTGTTACTTGTTATGTTACAGGGTGAAGATGGAGTTAAAGATGTTCTCCAAATTTTAAGAGACGAATTTATCAATACTATGCAGGCTATAGGTAAACAGACTTTGATCATAATAGTTTTATTTTGTTCATAAAGATTCATAATTTTGTCGGTTCATGAAGCATATCTTGTCTAATGTGTACGCATTTCAATCCCCTTGCTATTCTTTGTGATCTCATCCAGAAGTGGACAGTTCCGCAAAATTTCAGAATCCAGGGAAACTTCCTGGTACATTCCCATCAATGGTCAGAATTGCGTATTATCGCAAGGTTGATATTTAGTTTTACTGGACCCTGGAATATCACCCTAGCCATATCCCAGGTATATATATATATATCAAGATACTCTCAATCCTGCAAAATTACTACTGCTAAATTAGTCTGCTGTAAGTCACCAAATAAATCTTCATAGGTAGACAGCGTGTTTTAAAGGAGCATAAACTTTATGTAACGGACATAGTCTTTGTACAATGGGCATATCCATTTCAAAACAGACACAACTTTTTATGACGGGCATAATAATATCCTTTTACTTACGGGTCTTTTTATAACAGACATAGCCTTTTTATAACGGATATAACATTTTTATAGCAGACAGCCTTTTTTAACGAGCGTGGGCTTTTTATTGCAGGCATAACTGGTAACCTTGCATGCATATGTGAGTGAAATGAAAAAATAAGCGTGCGAAAGACTCGTTTATAGAACTAGCTTTTATGAAAATGAACTTGCACAGCGTAGCCTAATCTTGGAGAAGTGGATAAAAATGTCCGACTAATTTGCGTATTTTGACGTTGTATGTAAGATATAACCAACATGATCTAATATTTGTACACGATCAAACTTTCAATAGATTGTGAAAATTACTAGGTTTCAGATTGTACTTCTATATTGACTGGACTTTATATTCCCATTTTGCTAATTAGGAAATCCAACTCTGAATTTAAATTTTATACAAAATTTTGGCGTCATCCATGAAATTTTTTTGGAGGAATATTTCATACTTTGATGTGTTGAGAAAACGGATGGTAAAACTTACATAGCGACCAAAAATCATGAACCACGTCTAACATAATTGATGAACTGCATTTTTTGCATTGTCGTCTTAGCATACTTTCATATCTAGCTTCGTAGTCTCGTGTCGAATTGAAATGATAAAGTTAAGATTTTTTTCTAAATGAGCAATCAGAAAAGAAATGCCCCAATCAGAAACGTTTTGTCAAAACATCTTTTGTTTAATGCGAGTTACTGAAGAATCGTCCAATTTTGATCCATGCTCATCATAATTAATGTTCTCATTAGGGCAATTTAGTTTAAACATAAATCTCATAGACGCTGCTCGACAAAGCAAATAGTACGTGTCTGACAGGCTACAAACTCATGATTTGTTTTATCAAACGTCAAATTAATAAATATATTTCATTATTTCTTAACAGGAGTTAAGTCGATAAAAGAGTTGCAGACGATACCAGACTTGGTTGTTCACGGAACAAAACATTTCTCCAAACTTTGATGGATACAAATTTATTGTGGTTTGCTCATTGAATGAAATACAGCGTGATGTATAAATGCGCTCACCAATGGTTTTGGGCGATCCTTCAATCATTGGCCAGCGGCGTACTAAGATTGCATGTGTGTTATAATATACCGTATTTATAGTTCTTTAAGTTTGGTTTGCGTTCTGGGTAACAAAACAAAAACACCTATACAAGTATGCGTTTATTGCAGTTACATGTCTGCAAAGCGCAATGACACGCAGCTGAGCGAGCACTCTTAGCTTTCATAGCAAAGCGTTCGGTTGCTTTTAAAAACGTAAAGAAAGAATATGAGCACTGCTCGCAAGGTCCGTGCTGTTTACTCGGATTCCATTGTATAAGATTTTGAAATGTCTGCAAATTTGGATATATTATAACAAAAATTTGATAATTATATATTGATGATAGATTAATGATTAAATGGAATAGTCACAAATTGGCGATTTTTATGAGAACACCAATTTCTTTCTATTTTGACGCGAGTCTGTCTTTTATAATAGTGTTGAGATCAGATTTTGAAGTAGTGGCAAAAAGAAAACACTTTTTGTGTTGTATGTATTTCCCGCGGCAATATATATATAACATCTAATATCCCATGTAAGCATCGAATACAATGCAATTTTTACGTGCTTGGTATAGAATAAATCTCTATCTATTTCACTGGAGATTTATTGGGCGGTAATGATTCTATAAACGTTTTTAGCACATCAAGTACAAGAATTTTTCGAAATCTTCAGGTGTGCTTATATATTCGGACACTCGGTGCACTGTTAGGGCATGTACATAAGCAATGAATCTGCCCATTTCAATCTAATATTCAAGAAATGGTATTCGTAATTTTGGTCTACACAGAAATATTTTCCGCCGTCCATTTTCTGTTTGATTGAGTAGAGTATATTTTATTATTGTTGACATTTGCGTATAACGTTGTTGTTTTTGTGCCAATCATCATATCCAATTTTATTTTTGTAACATATTTGGTAATATCTGTTATTATTCAAAAATAAGCCTTGCGGTGAAAACGATGGTATTTGCTTTACATGGAGCGAGATATTAATATCGTTTAGTCAAAGTGATTTTATACTGCTTTATTCTCTTTTGAATTCATATCAGTTAACGCGCCGTGCCAATTAATATGATTCAGTAAACGTCACATGGCGGAGACAAATCGTCTCTGTACGCCGTTCAGGATAACGAACACATTAATTATTTGGTGTATGTTTATCATTACATAACGCAGTTGACATTCACGTTGATGAGGAAAGGAAACACTTACTGTCGCTGTCAGTGTGAAACTATTTATTATATACAACAGCGCAAACAAGCTTCCGATTGCTCAATAAATTGTCCTACTTGTTTAGGTTTTTTCAATTGTTGCGATATGTGTATAGCTAAAACTTGTATCGTTGTATGTAACCATAAAGAGAAGAAAAGATATATTCGTGTGTTCAGTGGACTGCAGGTCCTTGGTGTATTATTCAATATCTCAATAAACTAATATTGACTTCAGCTAAACATTTAAATTTCTTTTCGACCAAACGCGTTTTACTCTGGTCTTCTCTGTGAAAACCTCTTCAGAATATCCGAATGACAATTTCGAGGCTATAAACGACAGAGGCATTTTTTTTTATTTTTGCATTCGCTCAGTATCAACTTCTTATGACGTTTTATACCCCCTAAATTTTTAACACGATAAGAATTTTTTCATTAACGTGTAACTGTAAAAATCCCCGCTTCACTACCACAGATTAAATGATATAACATATCGTTCAATTCGCTAATCGCTAATTGTTGAACCTGTGAATTCGGTGGAAGTGCTTTCGATTTGACCATAATTGTAGTTGACAACTGCGGTGGTCGATCTTGCGAATTTTAACGTCAAGCCATCAACACCCCAAAATGGTATTTCAAGATAGCCATAAATTAGGTTTGTGAAAATTCTATTGCGATTGCGGAATAGATGCTTAACAGCCTTCAGATGGTGATATCTTTCCATATAATCTTGATATATTCAGTGTGTTAGGAATCATCAAGTCCAAAATATGTATTAATGTCGATTTATATTAACCGAATATACGGCTTTAAGAAACTACAAACAAGGCTTGAACTAAATAAAAGACAATAAAGAAAATATTACCCTACGAGTACACCCAAGCTAGCAAACCTGATGCTTTGCCCACACTATTCAAAGATAAATAGTTTCGTATCGACAAAGCAACAGACCATGATTAGCCCGACTATAATCAGTGATCACGTAGAACAATAACATAACAATGATGATAAATAGTAATGAGGTGTAACACAATTATGACTACGCACGCACGGTTACCAATTTTCGAGCAAAAAGACAGTTTTACGGGGCCGACTACATACTCAGTTTTGGTCAAATTTAAACAAAATCGAATGCATTTTTTGTTAAAAATGTAACTTCTAGCACATTTAGCAAATTTTTGTTCCTATGAACGGTCGACTATTGATTCGAATAAATTATGCTTCGAATGGATTCGAATCTCCGAATCGAATCGCCCACTGGAATAGACTTCAGTACATCACTATTAGTACTAGCGAATCTATTAAGCTCAAATCCTCCATCCAAATTTGGTTTATTAGCCATATTAGCAGATAAAAATGATCTGGTGGCTGCAAATCTATCTATATAGAAATGCGTGTGTCTCTAATGGATTTTTTGCATGTGTACGTCATACTTGAACAGCTATGACCATAAGCCTGATTGGGCATCTCATACAACAATCAGTCAAAGCATTAACAGTTGTACTCATGTGTCTGTTGTGTCTTACCACGACTCTCGTGTGATTGCACATCCGATTAAGAACTGGGTCTGTGTCGTAAGTCATTGAGATATAGAAGTGTGTGGCGTCTCCTTGTGTATCTGGTTGGCATAATTGTTGAGAGGGGCAGTCCTTGATGGCGTGACCGATTATGATGAGTACTTGGTTGGCGTTCAGTTCGATGACTATAATCCCACTCAGACTATAAACGTCTATAAAAGTGGTCACCTAGATGGGCTCGCTTTTGTACAAACTTCTTGTGGTATATGAACGATGGTGTATCATTAGATTTCCAAGATGAATCATAGACATGCTGAAAGTCGGCAAAATATATCTGAAAGACACCTTCTTTCAGTGACTTGAGTGTGAAACCATTCTTCATCTGGGATGCAAGACGGCATATACCTTCTGTCATTTAGTCGAAGTTGAGGCCCATCATTTAGCTGCTTCACATGCTTCTGTTACTAGTGTATGGTTGGCAAAATGATAGTCTGAGATATCACGCGCCAACCGTTAACCTTCACTCGCGGTATCGATAATGACAGATTATTCATTTATTCTTATTCTTCTCCTGTGGACAACCGGACTAACTGCAGGGTCATGAGAATATCGTCCGACAACTGTTTTTAAGGAAAATTGCGTCAAGAATCACAAAAAACAGCTAACAATAATTACAAGTTATAAGAAGAGTAAGCAAACTCCTCAATATCGAGAATGCCGTAGTAACATTTGTGCAAGTTTGCTCTGTAGTTGGAATGGAAGCAGGTCCTCCTTACCCGGTATTTATTTATATTATTGCATGGAGTTGTGCTGCGAATGGCGTTATGCCATTCTTAACTTTCATGCATCGCCATTAAATCGTCATTAACTGTCACAGTATATTGGAATGTTCTTTTAACGCCTTTGATATTATAAAAGCTAACATCTTGTATTGCAAGATAGGAAGAGAAATAATACTTAACTCAAGTCGTTGTGTAAACGTCGTATCGAGTTCTTACCGAGAGCTACAAACTAGTAGGCCCTATTAAGTTGGAAGGCGTTTGCAGCTGCAAACGTGTATTTAAATTTACATGAGTTCGAGCAATAAAGAATACTTATCTAATATTGGCTTATTAAAGGGACAAGCTTGGTAGGTAAAGATATACAATATAACCCCAAACTGGGAATATTGCTTTCCGGATTGCTTCAGTAGAAAGAATTAAATGCTCTGAGTGGAAGTAAAACCACACACTGCTTTGCTTCTTGGTAGTCAATCCGAAAGTAGATTATAAAATTTTGAACCAATATTTCCTACCGTTTGTGGATTGCGGAAATTCATTCAAGATAATATACAAAGTAAAACTCTATAAACATTCCTCCTCTTGTACCCGCCAATTAACATTTTAGACAAAGTTTTCCGGTGATCGGAAAAATTATTTGATCTTTAAATTAAGTAATAATTGTGCCAGGTACAGGCGACAAAAACATATGCATAAACTGTGACTGACTAAATACAAACTCTATCCGAATTTCGTTTTATGGATTGATGAGTAATCAATATTTTCACTTTACAGAAGTAAGTTCCTTAAGAGAGTTGCCGACTTCAGGTTGTTCACGAAAAAAACGTTTTGCCAAACTATGATAAAAAATTTAATATTGTAAAATTGTTCTAAAATTTTATTTTTATTATTAATTTATTAAATGTTGATTTAAGATTGGTTCTGGGGAAAATGATAAGTTGTCTTGAAATGAGGATATAATTTAGAATGATTTCTCGAGCCTGACTCGCTGACTCAGCCTGTTTCGGTATTTTCTGAAAGTTTGATACTCGACAGTTTCGTCATCAAGCAAGCACACAGCAAGGTACTTAGCGCGTGGAAGCACACAATATAAAAATATGAACCGTCGCTTCGAAGATCTAGTGACCAGCGGATGGCCCTTATTTCACCCGTAAGCAAGGGTGGCAGTACGGTACGGTACGAAATTTTTATCGTACTTCGAACCAGCAAAATAATTTCGTACCGAACTTCGTACCGTACCTTTCGAAAATTTACCGTACCTTACCGTACGATATTATTTTTTTCGTACATCGTACCAAACTTCGTACCAGTACGAAATTAAGTTCGATTAATATTTTTCATTTATCGTACTAAATTTCGTACTAGTACGAAAACTGGTACGATTCGCTGGGCAGCAATTTCGTACCGTACCAACTGCCAATGTCCAAATCAGCTTTATTTGTAAGATTTGGCCACCGCAAGAAACGTCACCAACATCTTACATCAAAGATATGCAGTTTTATGCTATCTGCTTTAAAATCCAACACAGTAAAATATGGGCGTAACTGAGCATATGTCACCCCAATATCATTGTTCACATTGCGCATGGCATTGTGTCGTCACAAGAAATTCTCTCTCGACAAAAGAATGTTCGTTGTGCACCACACATGGGTTTCGTGCGGTATCGTTCGAAGGCATGGTTATGAGAAAATTATCATTGTGCATTTTAGCATGTGGTATTTCTGGTGCAATTTACGTTCTCTTCATAGTACTGAATAATGCTATTTATTTTTTCATACCAGACAGACGTATTCCCGACATGCCTCGTTGTCTATATCGTGACTTGGCTGTTTTTTTACAAAATATATCTCCTGATTAAGATGAGCATCATTTAACACTCATCTCAAAACAGCCTGAATATATCTTTATATTCTGATGTTTCTGCTCTGATAATATACTTCTGCTTGTCATAGCACAATTAAAACGTAATAGCGGTGGTTACTGGTTAACTTAGTTGGATAGTTGGTCAGGGGGAGAGAATTTTTAATTCAATTTTCATAAAATTTTCGCGCGCCGCGTTGCACAATATTTTTTCCTGATTAATTTTGTATATTTTGTAGCATTTAGCCTTTAGAGTGAGAATTTTTATCCAATTTTTACAAAAATATCAGCGGGCTTCCGGCGCTCGGGTGCATTTTCCAGTCTGGTAATGTTTATTTCACTCTCAAAACATGTATTTTGTGTTTCGTTCTCAATAAAATTTTGCGCGCCTCCGGCACCCTGATCTTTCTGTAAATTTGAAAGCCTATGTTTGCATGCTGGAAAAATGTGCCCCCCACCTAAATGTTTTTCTGGATCCGCCACTGTAGTTGGTATATTCGAGCAGTGCTTCCTAAGCTATTGTGAATTTTAAATAAAAACCGGTCAAAGCACATCGGCGATTCTAACCATATATTCAGAAACTACACCGTGATTTTTAGTATTATGAATGCTGCTTATCTTGTCCATTTTAATTGGGCCATCACCACTTTCGTGATTACAGAAAAATGCATTTAGATTAAGACGTCATAAATCAGCGGCACATATTTATATCCACGCAATCACAAAGTTTTACGCCACTGCAGTAAAACCGATATACGACATAGCTCTTCTAATCAGCTCAAGTGAATCAGTTGCATTTTTATTACCATACCTGCGCCGCTTTTAATCATTTGAAAATTGCCCTTTAGTTAAAAATTCTTTGATGGACACAATTTATATTATCAGCGCCCCGTTATGAAACGGCACAGATGTAAAATGAAATTATTTTTTTGAATTAATTTGAGAAGAATAAAGTGTAATGCGAAGGTACGAAAAATAGTACGGTACGGTACGAAATAAATACCGAACTTCGTACCGTACCGTACCAAGAACGAAAATTGAAAAATGAATCGCACCGTACTATCGTACCGGAAAATTCAATCGTACCGTACCGAACTTCGTACCGTACCGTACCGTACCGTACTACCAGCCTTGCCCGTAAGTCCGTATTGCAGACTAGGCCCTACTTGTAAACCACGGGTATCATGTAAATACCTCCCACTTTAACCCTTGGACGTAAAGAATCAGTTTAAATTGACTCAAACTTAGAATCAGATTTTCTCGTTTCTCCCCACTCTCGCTTAATTATCCTAGCTTGCCAATACGAAACATATGCAGACAGGCATATTTCATTCAAATAACATTTAAATGTTCACAAATTCACTAATCTTCTTCCAGTCGGTGGTATAAATGTTGTAAAGCTATGACACGCATTATGGTGAATTGCTCAACACAAGCCGGAAGATCACCGATAGCATCGACATTTTTTATAAATTCTCTTTAACATCTTCACTGAAGAACCCTTTTCAAATTGTAGGGTAAAGAGTATTTTGACATATTTATTGAGATAAAATTATAGTTGATACGAATCCAATATGAAAGTAAAATCGCCTGGCCAGATGGCCAAGGGCCTGTTAATTCTTACTGCACGCCCGTTCGTAGCTCCGTCCTCTATGCCCTCACAAAACAAGTTATACGGCCATTTTGAATTGGCCAAAACTTGCCCTGAAGGCTTAATAAAATAATTTTCGTTCGTACTTGTTTTTAATTAGCCACGCGCTATAATCGTGACAATGTAATATAATTTAGAATATCATAAATTTGCCATGATACCCTTTGAAAAAGCATTGCATTTTGCCAAATTCAAGCGAATTTAATAGAATATATGCTACATAACTCCCTTCGCGAGACTGGAAGTCGGGGTAAAGAATTTGCGTGCAGTAATATTTGTTTAAAAAAAGGTGGTGAATAAACACAATCATTGTAATATATACGCAATATAATAGTACACTGAAAATAGATTGAGAAGAAATTTCAAAAGATGTGTGTGAAAGTGAAATGTTTTTAAAGAAGTTGATGCGTATGTTTAAATAATATTGAGTATGACAGATATTTGCAAATGTTTTAATTTCATATATTTCGTTTCACATTGATAACTTATATGCGTGTATAAAATAAAAAAAATGTTCGCTTGTTGCGATTTGTATTTAGACGCGTCTTTTGCGCGTATAAATTGAGCCTTGTTGGCTGTAATAGTGTAGTTGGCCTCTTTTGGGCGTTTGATAATAAAAAATATTTGACGACACTCGCATTTGACGAATGCATAGTTCACGCATTTTGACGTCTAGTTGACGTTTGCTTGAAGTGTGATTTTTTCAGAAATCATCTTCTGAAGTGTAACAATATCAACGATAATCTATTTAATGAAAACAAATTTCTCGGATCTACCAATTTCAATCACGTTTTGTCTTGAATGCCAAATACATACGCATGTAAAAAGGAAAAGAGAAAGAATGAAAATATGTTCACCTGTAAAGTTCAAGAGTGTGTGTCCATGGTGTATTGACAAAAATAATAATAACAATAATAAAACATCGGACGCGCGATTTTTATATATCATTTTCGCGGGCGTTATTCTTTTTTGAGAGCGTTTCTTCTTTGTGTCATACTTGGCAACGTCAAGTCGTTCAGCTTATCGCGTTTTTTAATATATGAAATTTTTGCAGTTTTCGCAAAAAATAAGTTTAATATTTTCACGCACAGTTCATTCTATAAACAGTCTTTTAAACCACGCTTTGATTGTTCGTGAATTCATTCCGCTCGTTTCTCTCTGTATCCTATTCCTTTGGTTTCTTTGATCTTTCGTTTATATATCTTCTTGTCGTTCTCCCTTCGTTTCTTCTTTTTTTCCATCTTCTAATCATCTATTGTTTGTTCTTTCTTATTTCATTCATTCGTCTTTCTATTGTCCATCCAAGCATTTACTGTTTCACTTTCTTTGTATTTTCGTGTTACTTTTACTTTTCTTCCGTATTTTTCATGCGTTCTATTATCTTTCTTGACCATTACACTTGTACCTGTTGTTTTGCTGCTATTTTTTTCTTTTGAATTTTTATCCGTGCCACAACGGTTTTTGTTATCTGACTCCAATTCAAGAAGGCGCAATTCGTTTGCCGCGTCACCAAATGTAGGGTAAAGAGTATTTTTACATATTTATTGAGATAAAATTATAGTTGATACGAATCCAATATGAAAGTAAAATCGCCTGGCCAGATGGCCAAGGGCCTGTTAATTCTTACTGCACGCCCGTTCGTAGCTCCGTCCTCTATGCCCTCACAAAACAAGTTATACGGGCATTTTGAATTGGCCAAAACTTGCCCTGGAGGCTTAATAAAATAATTTTCGTTCGTACTTGTTTTTAATTAGCCACGCGCTATAATCGTGACAATGTAATATAATTTAGAATATCATAAATTTGCCATGATACCCTTTGAAAAAGCATTGCATTTTGCCAAATTCAAGCGAATTTAATAGGATATATGCTACAAAATATTTTCTTACATTCAATTTCATGAGTCAAGTCAGGTTTATTTTACCATATATCATAAAAATAACAATACAAGTGGATAATAACTTATGGAGGGAGTCGCGAAGGACATCGAATCTGCAACACCAAAATGGAGTAATGTGAAGAGAAAAAAAATTACAATAGCAGGGACAAAACATTGCTCATGGTAAGATTAATTAATAGATGAGAAAAAATAGAGTACAGAAACAAATTGATTGCGAAGAGTCCTATCATTGCTCATGTGAGACCTCAGACGGAGTAAATATATAAAGGTCAAGTTAATAGCTTAACAATCAGTCAGGCGTTCCGAGGGATTTCCCAGCTATTTGTTATTTATTTAATAACATTGCTTTGCATCAAACAATGACTAAAATTTGATGCAATGAATCTGGTATACCTGATCAAAATTCTTATGGTAAACGTCAAGAGTAGAAGTACGGTGTTATGAATACGATGGAGGTGAGTAAAATGCCTTAGCATCCATGTTTAATATTATTTAATGTAATAACACAGATTACCCACGAGGGGACTGTTATAGAATAGATTGATGAATAAACAAAACTAGGTGGACAACAATCCGTTTTACTGACGACAAAAGCAGATCTGTAACATTTAGCTATGATGAAATTTTAGTGTGGTGACAGTTCAGAGTTGCTAATAATTATATTGACATATGGAATGTAAAATGGTGCCGTTACCATTTAATATGGTACGGTACCGGTACTGGTTACCTATATTTTTAATGAAGTGAATTCGATTTCTTGTTATTTTCCCTGCTGGAAAAGAAGGCTGAGAATAAGGCCAACCAAATGGCAAATCAAGACCTCTCAAGTTGACACTAGTTCCGAACCATGAATAAGTCAGTGAAAATGTTATTGGTATGATTGATTGATTACTTTTCAAAAAACTTTTCAATGAACCGTGAACACATCGCGTCGCCACAAGGTACCTTTACTGTACAAACTAGAGAGGTAGCTCAGTAGGTTAAATCACGATAACATTACGATTAGACTTGAGAAAAATTGAGGCATTCGGAATTTGAATCTGTTTCAAATAATTTTTTCGAATCGGATCGAATCATGAATTTTATGTAAATAAAAAACAAACAAACAAATTTTTAGCATTACGACTAGTCTCAATTGTGAAAATAATAAAAAAAATGTGGGTTATAATGTATTTTCAATTCACGTTCCATGTCTAACAGCATCAACTTTCATATTTTAACAAAGAAATATAATCCAAATGCATTTTGTCGTTAAAAATGTAGCTTTTGTTCCTATGAATGATTCGCGATTGATTCGAATAACGTTTGGTTCGAATCGATTCGAATAACCGTATCGAATTCCCCAGCCCTAATTACGATAAACCGGAAATTTGATACTTGGCCGTTTCCTTCTTGCTGAAGACGAGTTTAATGACAGGCTAGAGCGTATTATGCGGGAGAACAAAACCGCCTGATGAAACATTCTTACATTCTGCTCGAACCAGCTTGATATGTAAACATGAAGCAAAATGTAAATAGTTGTAACAATTCATTAAATATTTACTTGTCTTTCTAAAACCTCTTTTATAGTTTGCCGAATACCCTGGAGGCATTTTCTACATGGCGCTAGGTCGCTATAGTGAGTTCTTCCAAGGCATGGTAAATTTTTTCGCGCGATAGTTATTAGCCGAAAAAGTCTGGATTTCTCGGCAAAAACAGTATATTACCTGGCCAACGTGCGTTTTTGTTATAAATTAAGTTTTAAAAATGCGACGATAGTGCCAAAAACTGGATTTGTTGGTAAAACGTGTGTCTGAAACTGGCTGAATATTGGAGTCTACGATTGCACGCTCAAAAACTCCTGGGACTTTCTACGTTTCCACTCCAATCTCTAGTAGTCCTTTAGTGCCCACCTTCGAACGGTTTCATCAGTTATGTATGAACCATATTTGCAACTTATACGGTATGCAATATGCATTCCCCACCAAGCCTCTGAACCCCAAAAAAGTATTAAGATGACAGGAAAATGCCAAAATGCGTGTTAATATTATGCTTCATGCTAGGAACCTTTTGACTCTTAAAAACGTCTAAATCCAATTTTATCACATTTTCGAACTTTAAAATATTGTTTCGCTGAGATATTTTACGCTTTCGGCACGTTTGTATATTATTTACTTTAATCTGCACCTGTGTGTATTAGAAAGTGTGTACTTTGATTGAATAATTTACAATGGGGATAAAAAGCAAAACCCACGACAAGAGGACGTCATCTGTTCGATTGTGCGTAGTTTCAACAGTGCTTTACTGTTGGATTTCTATCGTTTTATAGGTATTTTGGCTGCAATACTGCAATCTATTGATGATCGGAGATGGTAATCCGTGGAATATTGATGCAGAATTAGTTTGAGGCCAAAAACATACTGGTCAAAACTTCTCATGCAGTGAAGTAAAACGTGATTCCTTTCATTTTTGCTAAAAAAATAGGCATATTCATACTATGATAAAACGTTAGTGAAATCTTTTTGCATAGTGGTCCACAATCATAAATATGCTTAATTACTAGGTGAAGGTGTGGATTTGGCCCTTTTCTGTACTTAATATTGGTTTGTATACACCGCATGAACATGGAGTCATACTCCGTAATGTTTCAAATCAGTTATTGACGTTCTTCTGTTGGTAAAACTCAAAAAAAAAAAAACTTATACAAATTATTGCACGACGCATTCGGATGCGTCTACACAAGGCTACGGCGCATGACCATAATATAATAAAAATCCATTTAAATGAAAAGTGATATTTTATTTTGCAGTAATGGATGCAAATTTAACGAAACACACCCAGTGGTATTGCATTCTCATTCCTTCAATCTTGACTAGACGAA